>JAFEMH010005858.1:0-146288 GCA_022495995.1 Adenophora triphylla var. japonica | reverse complement strand
GATGATGACGGCTTTTTAGGTGCCTCGGACCTTATGATGGCGTTTAGGTGCCTCGAAAAATGGCCTTTCGGTGGACTTCGTCTCGCCGAAGGAGAGAGGGTGACCGTTTTGGTCGAGGGGTCGGACCTAATGATAGGCTACCTACGTATCCCCAGGAAGCGGGAATCAAGTCACTTCGTAGTTCGAGTTCTTACTCGAGATTCCGCTGGCTTCGGGATTCCGGTAACTTGGCCGGGGATTTCATTAGCCTTGGGCTGGGGAAAATCGACGTATTCGTCTGTGAAATCGGTCTTACGTTTTACCGCCTGCTGATAATTTCATGAAAGATACTAGATCTCAAGTTATCTTCCTCGGGAAATCCAGCTCTTACGTTGATCGACTGGGAAGATTTTTTGATGAAAGATACTGGATCTCGTTATCTTTCAGTGAGATCGGCCTTACGTCAATTTGCCGTGTATTGATTTTTGATGAAAGATACGTGATCTCGTTATCTTTCAGAAGATCGGTCTTACGTTCGATCGCCGGAGGATTTTGATGAAAGATACGGATCTCGTTATCTTTCTCGTGGAGATCGGTCTTACGTTTCGATCGCCGAGATTGACATGAAAGATACGGATCTCAAGTTATCTTTCTCGGGAGATCGGCCTTACGTTTGACTGTCAGAAGGATTCATGAAAGATACGGGATCTCGTTATCTTTCTCGTGAGACTTGGCCTTACGTTCGATCGCCTGAGATTGATTTCGATGAAAGATAATGGGATCCGTTATCTTTCTGGGGCACTCCTGGCCTTACGTTTTACCTGTCAGAAGGATTTTTGATGAAAGATACTGATCCGTTATCTTTCTCGGGTACGAAGGTCTTACGTTTTTGATCACCTGGGAATGATTTCCTTGACAAGGGGGCCGACTTTGGCCAACTTTCGTTAACTCGTCACAAGTCAGGGACCGAATTTGCAGTCCTCGAATTTTAAGGGGCAAAAGTAGTCATTTTGACCTCTTTACAATCCTCGTCCGTCATGAGAGGACTTCAAAGTCGTGGGTATTAATGAGGGCTAACGCCCTTCTCCTTCCCCATTCAGTTTTTTACGTAATTTCTCGCAGAATTACGAGAGAGAGAGAGTAGAGCCGAGGACTTCATCATTTTTGGCCAAAAAGCTTCAAAATCCTTCGTTTTCTTTGATTTTTTCGAGCAATGGAACACGGAAAGGCGCTTTTCAAGGCCAAGGACGTGGCCCGATAGCTAGAGACGATTGGAGCTCGTCCTGACGAGGAGGCATCATACTCTTTCGCAATCGATCACGGAGGAGCCCTACCACGCTGCTTGGCAACATTTGGCTTCGATCCGAGTCTCCGAATCCAGTATACTTCGAATCTTTTCATTCCTTTGTTGGATTTCTTTGTTTGAAATTTGAATTTTGGGTGATTTTTGAAATTTTTTTTTTTGAAAATTTAATGATCGATGTTCTTGGCTTTGAATCTTGATTTTGAGTAACCCAAAATGTACATTTTGCTTGGGAAAAGATTTGGCATTTTCGCCATTTTTTTTTAGTATCCGAAAATTGCATGTGAAAATTCGAAAATTGTGATGATGATTTTTTTTTTTGAAATTGAATATTGATATTGATGAATGATGCAATGCATGCATTTTGTTTTGAAAGAATGGGCATTTTGCCAATATGAGATGTATGTATGTTTAGGATTTTTTTAGAAAAGTGGGACGGATTTTTCCTCCTGGCTGCATGTAAGATGGATGATATGCATGTATGCATTTTTTTTTTTTGGAAAATGGGACTCCGAGTTTTATTTCCGTCGACTTCTTGTAGGACATGCATGTATGCATTTTTTTTTATTGAAAATTGTCAATGGGATTTCATTTAAAAACCGTCTTTCCGTGAGAAAAATGGGGCTAAGTCTACTGCATGCCGTTATGCCGCCGAAATTTTTTTTTTTTTATGCATGTGTATGCTTTTTTTTTGTGCAAATGCAAATGCAATTTTTTTTTGACATTTTCTCTTTTTTTTTTGTATGTGGCGGAAACTGTTGGTGACTGAGCAAATTCGAACAAAATGAAGACTCGAGGATCGCGGGAGTCCGTGGTTGACTTGCAGGACCTGGCTTCCGAATGCGTCGAGGAGCTACGAGTTCTATGCGATTGCTGTTAAGATCGGGCTTGGGAGCTCACAGTGCTTCGGCGGGACTTGGCCAAGTTCCCTAAGAGCAAGGGCCTCGATGTTCGCTTTAGCGCAAAGATCGCGGGATGCGACTCACACGCCACTTCTTTCCGGGGCGAGGCTGCGGTTACGCCTCCCACTATGTCAGCGATCACGGGTTTGTCTCTTAATGGACGCAAAGATTGAGCGGCGTGATCGTTATAGCTGATGCCGATCTCGTGTGCTCTTCTCGGGATTTTCCCCTTATTTCCAAAAGTGGGATGGGGATGGAGTATGCGCGGTTCTACTGGAAGATTGTGGAGACCATTGTGAGTTACGAGGCCGGGATGAGAGGATAGGCGCCGACCGACCGCTGCGGCCTTCTTGCGGGTTTGCCTTTTTCGAGCACCCTTTCGGGCATGCCGAGGGGACGGCAACCTGGGCCACGAGGTCCTCGGGAGGACATGGAGACGGGCCTGGAGATGTCTCGTGGGGAGAGGCCGGGCCGCGTAGAGCTTTACTAAGCCTGAGCAGGTACACCAAGGTCACAGCTCTTCAGCATCGCTGGGAAGTTTGCCCCCGGAGGTATAAGCTCTCTTTTGCTTTCCCTCTTTTTTTTCTTTGAGCACACACTTTTCAGCACCGGATTGATTGGATTTTTACCTTTCGCAGTAATGGCGTTGGAGTTTTTCCACGCCACGATGCGCGCGAGCCTCACGTGAGTACGTCTGGGGCGTATCCGGCTACGCATTCTCGGGTCCAAGCACGCCTGGGAGAAGATAAGCTCCTGTGGGGCGCACGACTGTGTACACGGATTGCCTTCCTTTCGACTTTGGAGGCCGAGATGATGACGAGAGGATATTTTATCCTTGGGATCGCTTTCGAGGCGGCGCAACTCGGGTGGCGCCGAGATTCGGGATCGCGCAATGCAGGATTCCCGAGAGGTCCGACTCCGGCGACGCCATTATCTCGGGAGAGAGGGTGACGCGCCAAAGCATGGCGCGAACTCGCCTGAGGACACCGCGGAGCCTCCCGCCGATATGATGCACCCGGGAGCGACAGATCTCGCGCCCGGGATGACATGTGAGCCTGGCCAAAGACTTCTAAGACTTCCGCGGGGCGACCGAGCCGTACCGTATTTGTTTTCGAGGAGGCCGAGGATGCCTCGTGCCCTCGGGATAGAGAGGGGCTTGGGATCTCCGCTGATCCCTGGACGGATTTTTCATATATCCAGGATGGGGTCCGATTGAGGGTGCAGATCCTCACTCGAGCGGCTTCCACGAGCTTTCCGCCTCGTCCGGCAGCATGAAGGTACGGCCTCACCTTTTCCCCTTCTTTTTTTTTTTTTCTTTTGTCTTTCTTTTCTTCCCGTCATCATTTTTTTTTTTTTTCGCTTCAACCGGCTTCACGCGCTGTGTGCCGTGAGGTAGTCGTCGAGAAGCCGACGAAGCTAGTGATCTGAGCTAAGAGAGATTCATCAGGAGGATGGTCGCTTGCGCGGCTCCTCAGCTAGAGCAAGGCGACCACCACCGGCGCCCGCCGACGGAGGCTTCCCCATTCGCTCGTAGAGATCTCTTCAGAGATTCCCTCTCGTCTCTCCTTGATCCCCGCGCGGTGCCGCTCTGGATCACGTCATTCTCGGGGATCCACACGGGCAGTGGACACGTTGCGCACGCGGTCGTCTTCGTACGTCCAGAGTCCGACGCCTTCGCCTTCGGATATGATTTTTTCGCAGATCTCGCCGTCTCTATCGTAGCGTGCCGGCTTGGTCCCGACGAGCCTCTTTCTCGGGCACGAGACCCATTCCCGAGCCCGGAGATCTTCGTGGCTCCCGAGGAGGCCAGTCTGAGTCGCAAAGAGGAACCTGGGCGTACAGACGCTGGGCGCTAGGAGATTTCCGATTGCTTTTTTTTTTTTGAGATTTGAGATTGAGATTGGAGACTCGGGATTAGACTTGACACTTTATGCACACATTTTTTTTTGCTCTTTTCTTCTTTTTTTTTTTTTTTGATTTAATAGGTTAGGATTTTATTGATGCCTACTTTTTTATTTGATTTTTTTTTTATGCATACTCTTCTTTTTTTTGTACACTCCCTTTTTTGGAATGTAATAATTTAGGATTTTATTTTTTTATGAATGCAATGCAAGATGAATGCAATGTTGCATGAGCCCCTTTTTTTTTTTGGTGCAAGGGTGCGCTGTGTTTGGTATACGGACCGGTGCCTGGGAGGTTTTTGCATGTGTTTCGAGCAACCTGATCGAATATTCCTCTTTTGGGCGTAGCTACTGGGATCAAGGTGCATTTTTCTGATAAATGTCAATCATGTCCACGCTGACGTGGCCCCGTATCCGACATCATTCTTTAATTTTGCTTCCCGTATCCGGTCTCACTTTTTTATTTCAAATTCAAATATCCTCTTCAACCTCCAAATTCAAAACAACCATTTTCTGGGGGAGAAAGAGAGAGAAAACCATGGAAAACCTTAGAAAAGCTCCATCAAAATTGTCCCAAGAATCCCAAATGTCATTCTTCAACAAGTTCAAGAATCGGTCCCGGAGATTATGCATGCAGGAGGTCCTTCTTCAAGAAAGGTACAAGGTGAAGTGCTTACGGTCTCTCAAGGAATTGATTCCTGATTATGAGCTTTTGAGGGCTTCTTCCCTGCCTTGGGACACACTAAGGCATGCCATTCTCATTTTCTTCAACGAGATTGTTCCTGACTCAAGCCGAAGAATTTCGGCCCTTGCTTGAGGTCCTGGAGGCTGGAAGAGATGGGCGGTTCCTTTCGTCTCGAGGGGCTTCTTTGTCGACAGACAGGCGCGTCCTCCTTCATCTTTCCCCTGAGGAGCCGTTAAAGGTACGATCCGCGGTCCCGATCATTTTGATATTTCCGCCCTTCCCGATAGGCTTAGTGGGCCTAGGTCATGGATGATGCCTATTGGGATGCCTTCGCACTTTGTATAAGCCTGGCACCCCGTTCATGGTCTATTCCTTCTGGGGATTCGGGCGATCGGTCTCAGCTGATGTCAGCTGCTCACTGTCGCCTCGCGTAGACAGCGTGCCTTTGATTTCTGGGAGAGACTTTTCATGCTCTCGATAGGTCAAGCACCGGAAGACAGTATATGCACCTGGGGCAGCCTGCCTTCTTGACTCCGTGGCCGATGGAGCGTTTCGGGGGATTCTTCTGGAAACTCTCGACATGATCAAGCCTCTGGACATTTGCCAGAGGGGGTTGCCATGGATTTTGATGACTGTGTGGCTCACGGGAGCGTTGGATGGTTGGTCTCCGCATTTAAGACATCGATGGTCGTGCCTTGTTGGCGGGTCAAGGAGACTCGCAGAGTGCTTCAGACGGGTCTCATGCGGTCACGCTTCCTGGCTTTCTGCCCAGCTTCTATATTCGCCTTTAGTTCTCGAGACGCTCTGGCCCTGAGCAGTTCAGACCATGATATAGCTACCCGGGGCGTGCGGCTCCTCGCTTCTACGGATGATCCCTCGCAGTTTCCGATTTCTTTCCCGGTAGCATGGAGGGCATGATGCCTTTCCTCCCCAAGTTATTCTCAGCGTCCGAGACCGGTGTTCTTGACCACTCGGGTACCTGGATCGGGTGGGCGCAGGCATCCGGGAGAGACTCCTGTGTGGCTATTTTGAGACTCGCGTGAGGCCATCGCGGCGCGGAGGACCCGACCGCTTTCGAGAGTGGAGGAGGGCCGAGGTGAGGGCCAACCTCATGATAGGAGCGAGACGCGCGTGACCTCCGACTATGAGGCGACGCCAAGAGACAGAGAGGCAGGGCTCCTATGCTACCGCCTAGGCTGGCAGGAGACGCAGAGACGACGCTGGGTGGCTACTAAGGCCCCGATGTAGGCCGGTTCGATAGGATCCCGTCCCTATACCCGTAGCCTGGGTAGGAGAAACACCGACATTTTTCCTGTTTCGAAAAAAGAAGACTCGAAGGGGGAAGAAGAGGGGAGAGGCCGCACGAGCAAGCTTGGAGTGACTCGAGGTTTCCGAGTATCCCTTTCTTTTGTCATGGCGTGACACATTAATTTGATTATGTATCTTAGTTTTCTTTAGCAAAGTTGCTGCGCTGTAGGAATGAATCGGGCTTAGACTCAATAAAAGAGCTTTTAACTTGTAATGAATATTTGAATTGCTTTAGAGTTTCTTCGATATTTTCATGGTCTCGATCAATTGCATTGATGTCAAAGCATGACTTTTATTTCCGTGTTTTTGCATCGAACCGTCTCCGCCGCCTACGTTCCTCTCATTTTCAGGAGCTCAGTCTTCGTAGTTCAACCCGATTTTTTTTTTTTTTTTTTTTTGTTTTTTTTGTTTTTGTTTTTGTTTTGTTTGTTTTTTTTGTTTTTTGTTGTTTTGTTTTAAAAAAAGCAGGGAGAAATTCCACTTTTTTGTTTACTTTCGGGTTTTCACCTAGTTTGGTATTTTAGCACCCTTTTTATCGTTACAGGTCGTAGTGGTCACACACGGAGCCGAGGTGCCGTGAACGCATGGTGCCGAGAAGATCTCGGACAATATTGAAGCTCGACTATGCCCATTGCCGTAGTGCGGATCGGGGCTGCACTTTCCGGCCTGATGCTTTGATTTGTGGCCACGCTTTTCGGTAGCCGCTGTGAATGACACAATGCTCACGGCAGGTTACGGCACTCGAGCCATTCGATCACTGAGCCATTCGAGCCGCACAGCCATAGCTGAGTTTAGGTATTTCAGCCGATCTGGGATACCGCTTCCATCTCCGCATGCAGGGTATAAAACTTCTCAGCTAGGCCTCACAAATGTTGGACGATACTCAGAAGTTCAGAGCGCACGTGTGTCTTCTAGCCACCTCCGCTTCAGACGCTCATTTTGCCAGATGATATTGGCAGTTCATGACTGCTGGCACCTGTTGCCTGGCCAGAAGCAGACGACAGGATCTTGAAGCAGTGGGATTTTCGCCAGTTGCCCGCCGCACCTCTCGCGGGAACTCCATACGCCGGCCGCATTACAGCCTTTCTAGCATGGGCATGTCTCCTTTGAATCGGTGAGCTTTATTCGCAGAGCCCTTCGAGCCTCGCAGCCCACTGCCAGCCAGCCTGCTTTTAGCTGGTTTTTCCATTCACACTTCACCGTGCTTTTTCTGATAACTGCTTAAAGATAGCTTGTTGTTCATTTACAATGTAAGCCGTCTAGTGAATAAGTTATTACAATCGGCTTTTTAGATTATTGCTACCCATCATTAGTTAAAGCTGGCAATTATGGATATACGTGTAGCGTTCCTCATCATTCTCATCAAGACTGTAACACCGCTAACGGCTTGCCACTCGTAAAATTCATGCAGGCCATCAGATGAGGGACTGAGGCCCTTGCCAAAGAGTCATCTAAAGACAATGTGATCAATCCAGCTCGCATGCAGTTTCATGGTGACTGGGCCCGGCAGGAGTTTCCCTGTCGCGATCGGAGTTTGCGCATCGCTGCAGCCACAGCCACCAACCTGAGCGCACGTCTTCGCAGCTCTGCCTTCAGCCGCTGCTATCATCTTGCCCGAACTGCATCAACAGCCGGCGCTCGAAAGCCGAGCACGTGGATTTAGATCTTCAACTGGGGATTTCCATTGCCGCATCTCGGCGATCTCGAGTCGGGAGGGCACGCTGACGGTGATCCCTCGCCGGTCATGCTGGCTGTGCAGGGCATTTATCTCGACATGCGCCGGCTCACTGGAAAACCTGTCTATGTCCCAGCAGCCGAGTGGCCGGCGTGTCAGTGGTTTGCGATCGCCAGGAGACGCTCCCACACGACCGAGATTACAGCCTCAGCCACGGTGTCGACCCAAATGCTTTTCGCAGGTCGCCCCAGGCGAGGCCAATTAAATTCTGAATGGCTCAGAATGCTCAGACAGCCTGCCGCTTGAGATGTGCTGGACCGGGATTTCAGGGGCACTGCTGGACACAGTGTAGCATGCCAGCGAGCTCATGCCTTGGAGCCGACGAGCTGCTCGCTTGAGTGTGTGCTGATTACAGTTGGCAAGTCTCGCGCATCCTTTGGAACTAAACATGCCAACTATGTCAACACACTCAAGCCGAATGCAGACCCGGCAGTTCGATTCATCAAATTTAATCGTTATTTCCAACACTCGGGAGGCGCATCGGAAGGAAACGTCGAACACCGCCATGATACAGCATATGTCTCCTTGGGCCCTCAAATCGCAGCATTTGTCAAAGCATTCTCGCAAACCCATTCTTTTGGCCTCTCACAAAGCAGGAGATTTTCATGATAAAAGTCGACAAACACCACTAGCGACTTTCTAGCTCGAATCTATGAACGTCGTAGCAGGACGTCCTCCTAAGCCAATCTACTCGCCAAGCCTTTCCGCTCGAGTACTGGGACACGGGATTTTTCTAGCAAAGATACCGAGACGCACACGTCCTTACATCCGGGATTTCAGCGGTCAGATACAGACGAAATGGAAATCCCTGTGATCGGTGGAAGATCCCTACATCCACGCCGCCCTTTCGACGCCCCTGTGATTGAGGAAGATCCTGGCATCCACATGCTCACTTTCGCCGACCGCCAAACACAATTGGATTCTCGGGTTCGTACAAAGAGATGATAGCAACTGCGATCAAGCAGGGAGCACAGTAGACCATGCCTTTCCCGGAAGCCGCGCGAAGCTGCCACCGACAGCCGATGCCGCTAAAGAATTGGGAAACTCTCTCAGTCTGGGCCCGCGACCAAAGAGGAAATGATCACTAAGCTTGGATTGGTCCCCGTCCCTTTCGTGTCCAACCTTGAGTAAAGTCCTCCGAGTCTCTCATTGTTACAGATCGAGTCTCACAGAGATTCGTCCAATGGGCCTTACGCCCGACAGACTACGTAGGCCCGTAGTCGAACGTCAGTATTCCTTTTCGTCTTCACCGAAATGACGAACCTTTAAGTGCATCCCTTAATTGCCACTTTAACTAATGATGAATTAACTAATAATCTAAAAATGCTTTAATAACGATTCACTAGATGTAAATAAAGCGTGACACATTAAACAAATTTAAAATGAAACAAAAAATAATCTTTAAGGTGTCAGTCTCGGAAAGCAGGAAAATCGAGCCCAAGCCGCCGAAGAGATTTTGACGAGCTGTGAATTTGGGAACTGGGGAAGAGTTTCCTAAAGAGACGCATACTGGGTGATTTCTTCTGAAGGAATCGGAAAGGATGCTCGCAAAGTCCTACTGAAAATCCTCAATTCAAAGGAAAGTCAGCCCTCTTCATCAAAGAGAACATCATGTGCGGATACGGGGTTGCCGCAGATATCATTTCGTATAATGGATCCCACTTCGAAGGGGAATGCGACAAAGCTGGGCCAAGTGTACTCCGACAACCTCCGTCACAAGTCATCTCCTCTACAAGGGCCTAAAACCAATCTGAGCGCGTCGAAGCAAGCAAAACAAGACTTCCGGAAAATATCATCACAGGAAAATGGCTGTCCCAAGGCGAGAGATTGGCCCGTAAGTTACACATGGCACTTCCGGGGGCTATAGAACATCGGGCAGAAAACGGCAACCGGGGAAACACCGTTTGCCCTCAGAAGCATACGGAATGGAAGCCGTTACTCCCAATGCGAGCCGGGAAATACCCCTCGCTCCGGTATCACCGCCGGGAAAACCGCATCAACGAGGTCGAATGGCTCCTGAAGAGTCGCCATGACGATGAATTGTGCCCTACTAGACGAACGTCGACCGAAGGCTACGGAACACATCCAGAGGCCTACGAGGAAGAATGGCCAGAGCCTTTGGATACAAGAAAGTAAAAGCATCGGGAGATCCGGTGGCGGTGATCTCGTTTTGAAAAGAAAAAGCCCTGGCCCGTATCTGAACCCCTCCCGGCAAGAAATGGGAGCCTCAGTATGTGGTCTGGGGCCATATGTACCGTCCGAAGATCTTCTCCTGGAGGAGCTACCATGTAACTTGCTTGAGACCTCGACGGGGAATCCCTTTGTACACCCGGTGTGAATGGTGACAAGCCTGCGCAGATTACTACGCGTAAAACAAAAAAGAAAGAAAAAAAAAAGAGTGCTAAAAGAGTAATACCCAACTAGGTTGAAAACCCGAGAAGGGCGGCCTAGGTAAAAAACGGGGTTGCACCAAAAAAAAAAAAAAAAAAAAAAACAAAAAAAAAAACAAAAAAAAAAACAACAAAAAAAACAAAAAAACAAAAAAAAAAAAAAAAAAAAAAAAAAAAAAAAAAAAAAAAAATCGGGTTGAACTACGAAGACTGAGCTCCTCAAAATGAGAGGAATGTAGGGTGGCGGAAACGGTTCGGTCTAAAGCACAAATAAAAGCCATACTTTGGCATCAATACAATTGATCGAGACCATGAAAGCGTCTCGAAAAACTCTAAAGCAATTCAAATATTCATTACAAGTTAAAAGCTCTTTGATGAGTCTAAGCCCGATTCATTCCTACAAGCGGCAACCTGCTAAAGAAAACTAAGATACATAATCAAACTAATGTGTACGCCATGACAAGAAAGGGATACTCGGAAACCTCGGAGTCACTCCAAGCCACTCGTCTTGGCCTCTCCCTCTTCTTCCCCCTTCGAGTCTTTCTCTTCGAACCGGAAAAATGTCGGTACTCCTCCTACCAAGCTGGTATAGGAGCAGGATCTATCAAACCAGGCCTGTCGTGCCTTAGTAGCCCTAGCGTCATCTCTCATCTCCTGTAACCTAGGCCCAGGTAGCATAGGAGCCCTCCTCTCCTGTCTCTTGACGTAAGCCTCATAATCGGTCACGACGTCTCCGCTCCTGTCATGAGGGTTGGCCCTCGCCTCGGCCCTCCTCCTCTCGAAACGACACCTGGTCCTCCGCACCCACAATGGCCTCACGCCGTCTCAAAATAGCCACTTGAGTCTCTCCCGGATGCCTCTCATACCAATCCAGGTACCAAGTGGTCGGGAACACCGGTCTCGGACGCCTGAGAATGACCCGAGGAGGAAAGGCATCAGACCTCCATGCTCGGGAAAGAAATGGAAACACCGAGGGATCATCCATAGAAGCAGGAGCCACCACCACGGTGGCTATATCATCAAAGTCCCCAAAGGAACACCTCCAGTGCCAAAGCGTCTCGGAACTAAAGCCGGAATATAGAAGCTAGGCGAGAAAGCCCGGAAGCATGACCACGGGAGACCCCGTCTGAAGCACTCTGCGAGTCTCCACCCGCCAATGAGGCACCGACCATCGATATCTTCGGTGCGGAGACCCGCCATCCAACGCTCCCACGAGCCACGATCATCAAAATCTACATCAACACCTCTCCTGGCAAAAGTCAAAGGCACGATCATATCGAGAGGTTTCCCGAAGAACCCCCAAACGCTCCATCGGCCACGGGGTCAAGAGGAACGGGCTGCCCCCGTGCATATACCGTCTTCCGGTAGCTAATGTCTATCGAGAGCATGAAAAGTCTCCCGAATCAAAGGAACGACATCTACGCCCAGGGCGGCAGTGAACGACAACATCCAGTAGACCGATGGCAAATCCCGAAGGAATAGACCATGAACGGGGTGCCAAACATACAAAGTGCAAAGGCATCCCAATAGGCATCATCCACCAAGCCTAGGCCCTAAATCATCGGGAAGACCGGAAATATCGAAATGATCGGGACCGCGGATCATACCTTGCCTTCCTCAGGGAAAGATGAAGGAGGACGCTTTGTCTGTCAACAAAAGAAGCCCCCTCGGGCAAGGGAACCGCTATCTCTTCCCACCTCAGGACCTCCAAGCAAGGCCCGAAATTCTTCCACGGTCGGAACAATCTCGTTGAAGGAAAGGCAAAAGACATGCCTTCTAGTGTCCCAAAATGAGGAAGAAGCCCTCAAAAGCTCATAATCCGGAACCAATTCCTTGAGAGACCATAAGCACTTCACCTTGTACCTTTCTTCAAAAGAAGGACCTCCTCTCATGCATGATCTCCGGGACCAATCCTTGAACTTGTTGAAGAATGACATTTGGGATTCTTGGGACAATTTTGATGGAGCTTTTCTAAAGTTTTCCATGGTTTTTCTCTCTTTCTCCCGAAAATGGCTGTTTGAATTTGGAGGTTGAAGAGGATATTTGAATTTGAAATAAAGTGAGACCGGATCGAAGCAAAATTAAAGGACAATGTCGGATGCGGTCCCATCCGCGCGGATATGATTGCTTTCCATCAGAAAAATCGCAGTCAAGGCTGCTACACCAAAAGAGGAATATTCCGTCGGTTGCTCGAAACACTGTGCAAAAAAAAAAAACCTCCCCAAACCGGTCCATATACCAAACACCCTTGCAAAAAAAAACCAAGGCTCATGCAACACTTTGCATTCATACGCATTGCATTCATAAAATAAAATCCTAAATTATTACATTCCAAAAACAAAAAAAAGAGTGTGCATAAAAAAAAAAAACAAACAAACATAAAATAAAATCCTAAATTATTACATCCAAAAAAAAAAAAAAGAAGAAAAAAAATGTGCATAAAGTTTGTACAAATCTAAATCTCAATCTCAAATCTCAAAAAAAAAAAAATCAATCGGAGTCTCCGGCGCCCGATGTACGCCCCCGGCCCCTCTTGCGACTCGGGCCCGCCTCCTCGGGAGCCACGAAAATCTCGGGCTCGAGAATCGTCCTCGTCTCCCGAGGAAAAGAGGCTCGTCGGGACCAGCCGTGCGCTCGATAGGGCAAGCGAGATCTGCGAAAAAATCGTATCCGAAGGTGAAGGCGTCGGACTCTGCACGTCTGAAGACGACTCGCCATGCTGCCGTACGTGTCCACTGCCCCAGGTGTGGATCCCAGAGAATGACGTGATCCGAAGGCAACACCGCGCGAGGGATCAAGGAGAGGAGACAAAGGAGTCTACCGAAGAAGTCTACGAGCGAATAGGGAAGCCTCCGTGCGACGGGCGCCGGCCGTGGTCGCCTCGCTCTAGCTCGAGGAGCCCATGACGACCATCCTCCCTGATGAATCTCTTGGCCCCGATCACTTGCTTCGTCGGCTTCTCGACGACCACCTCCCGAAAAGCGCACAAAAGCAAAAGCGTCAAAAAAAGGGAAGTGATGCCAAAGATGATGAAACAAAAGAAAGAGCGTAAAAAGCCATACCTTCATACCGGACGAGGCGGAAAGCTCGTGGAAGTCGCTCGGGTGAGGGATCTGCACCCTCAATCGGACCCCATCTGGATATAGGAAAAATCCGTCCGAGGGTACGCGGGATCCCAAGACCCTCCTATCCGTAACGAGGCATCCTCGGCCTCCTCAAGACGCAGATGTCGCATATGGCTCAATCGCCACGAAATCCGAGAAGTCTTGGCCGGCTCGGTAATCATCCCAGTCACGGACCGATCGCTCGGATGCATCATATCGGCGGGAGGCTCCACCGGTGTCCTGGCGAGTTCACGCCATGCCGGCGCGTCACCCTCTCTCCCGAGATAATATGCATCGCGAGTCGAGACCTCTCGAGAATCCTCATTGCACGGTCCAAATCTCGGCGCCCTTCGGGTGCGCCACCTCGAAGCGATCCCGGGGGAAAAATATCATCCCCTCATCTGTCTCGGCCTCCGTCGAAAGGAAGGCAATCCGCGTACACGAGAGTCGTACGCCCCCTGGAGCTTATCTTCTCCCGGGCATGCTTGGACCAAGAATGCATGGCCGGATACGCCCGGCGTACTCCGCCATTTGCCGCCACATCGTGACGTGGAAAAACTCCAACGCCCATACACACGAAGGTAAAAATCCAATCAATCCGGTGCAAAAGAAAAGTGCGTGCTCAAAAAAAAAAAAAAGAGGAAAAGCAAAAGAGAGCTTATACCTCCGGGGCAAACTCAAAGCGGTACAAAGAGCTTACGGCCTTCGTTTGTACCTATCGAAGAGCAAAGTAAAGCTCTGCCCGGCCCGGCCTCTCCCCACGAGACATCTCCGGCCGTCTCCATGTCCTCCAAGGACCTCGGCAAGGCAAAGGCTGCCGTCCCCTCGGCATGCCCAAAGAGGGTGCTCGAGAAAGCAAACCACAAGAAGGCCACGGCAATCGATCGGCGCCTATCCTCTCCTCCCCGGCCTCGTAGCTCACAATGGTCTCCACAATCTTACCGTAGACCACGGCATACTCCATCCCGTCCCCTTTTTGGGAATAGGAGAAAATCCCGAGAGGAAGAGCACAACGGATCGGCATCGGCTGTAGCCATCCCGCCACTCAATCTTTGCATCCATTAAAGGGCAGGCCCGTAATCGCAGCGTAATCGGGAGGGCATGCTTAACCGTAGCCTCGCCCTAGAAGAAGTGGAAGGTGTGGGTCGCGTCCCACAATCTTTGCGCAGAGCAAACATCAAGCCCTTGCTCTTAGGGAACTTGACCAGTCCCCTCAAGCACTCGACAAACTCTCAGAGCCCCGTCTCAACAACGATCTGTCTCGGACTCGGCAAAGCTCCTCGGCCCACATTCGGAAGCCGGTCCCACAAGTCAATCACGGACTCCACCGATCCTCGAGTCTTCATTTTGTTCAGCTGCTCCGTCACAAAACGGTTTCCGCCCTGTAAAAAAAAAGAGAGAGAGAAAATGTCAAAAAAAAAATTGCATTTGCATTTACACAAAAAAAAAAGAGAAAGCATACACATGCATTAAAAAAAAAATTCGACAGCATAACAGCATACAATGAGCATAGCCCCATTTTTCTCGCACAAGAAGATAGTTTTCAGCAAATCCCAATGCATTCAAAAAAAAAAGATGCATTCCTACGGAAGTAAAAACTCCGTCCCATTTTCATAAAATAACATGCATACCATCCATCATCTCAAAAAAAAAAAAAATGCATACATGCATATCATCCATCTTACATGCAACGGGAGGAAAAATCCGTCCCACTTTTCAAAAAAAATCCTAAACATACATACATCTCATATTGGCAAAATGCCCATTCTTTCCAAACAAAATGCATGCATTGCATCATTCATCAATATCAATATCCAATTTCAAAAAAAAAAATCATCATCAACATGCAATTTTCGAATTTAAAAAAAAAAAAAGGGGCGAAAATGCCAATTCTTTTTCCCAAGCAAAATGCACATTTTGGATTACTCACATAATCATCAAGATTCCAAGACAATGAACATCAATATTCAATTTCAAAAAAAAAAATTCAAAAATCACCCAAAATTCAAATTTCAAACAAGAAATCAACAAAGGGATCAAAGGGTTTCAAAGTATACCGTTCGGAGATTCGAATCCGAAGCCCAATGTTGCCAAGCATCGGGGTATGGCTCCTCCGCAATCGATTGCGAAAGAGTATAATGCCTCCTCATCCGGACGAGCTCCAATCGTCTCTCCGCCACCGGGCCACGTCCTTGGCCTTGAAAAGCGCCTTCCCCGTGTTCCATCGCTCGAAAAATCGAAGAAATCGGAAGATTTTCGAAGCTTTTTGGCCTTCAATGGAGGTTCTCCTCGGTTCTCTCTCTCTCTCCCTCGTAAGTGCAGAAAAAACTGTAAAACTGAATGGGGAAGAAGAAAAGGGCGTTGGCCCTAATTAATACCCCTGGTTTTCAAACCCTATCCGCGCGGATAGGATTGCAAGGGTCAAAATGACCCTTTTGCCCCTTAAAATTTCAGGACTCTGCAATTCAGTCCCGACTTGACGAGTTAACCAAAGTTAACCAAAGTCGGCCCCTTGTCAAGAAAAATCCTTCCCGGCGGTCAAACGTAAGACCGAGTGCCACGAGAAAGATAACGAGATCCGTATCTTTCATCAAAATTACCGGCGGTACAAAGCGTAAGACCGATCTCCCCGAGAAAGATAACGAGATCTCGTATCTTTTATCAAAATCATTCAGTGATCAAACGTAAGACCGATTTCCTCGAGAAAGATAACGAGATCCCGTATCTTTCATCAAAATCATCCAACGGCAGTCAAACGTAAGACCAATCTCCCCGAGAAAGATAACGGATCCCGTATCTTTCATCAAAATCATTCCCGGCGGTCAAAGCGTAAGACCGATCTCAGAGAAAGATAACGGATCCCGTATCTTTCATCAAAATCATCCCCGGCAGTAAAACGTAAGACCGAGTGCCCGAGAAAGATAACGAGATCCCGTATCTTTCATCAAAATCTTCCCGGCGGTCAAACGTAAGACCGATTTCCCGAGAAAGATAACGGATCCGTATCTTTCATCAAAATCATTCCCGGCGGTCAAGCGTAAGACCGAGTCTCCCGAGAAAGATAACGGATCCCGTATCTTTCATCAAAATCATTCCCCGGCAGAAAACGTAAGACCGAGTGACCCGAGAAAGATAACGAGATCCCGTATCTTTCATCAAAATCTTCCCCGGCAGTCAAACGTAAGACCGATCTCCCCGAGAAAGATAACGGATCCCGTATCTTTCATCAAAATCATTCACGGCGGTCAAACGTAAGACCGATTTCCTCGAGAAAGATAACGAGATCCCGTATCTTTCATCAAAATCTTTCCCGGCAGTCAAACGTAAGACCGATCTCCCCGAGAAAGATAACGGATCCCGTATCTTTCATCAAAATCATTTCCCGGCAGTAAAACGTAAGACCGATCTCCCCGAGAAAGATAACGAAATCCCGTATCTTTCATCAAAATCCTTCCCGGCAGTCAAACGTAAGACCGATTTCCCAGACGAATATGTCGATTTTCCCAATGAAGGCTAACGAAATCCTCAGCAAAGTTAACGGAATCCTAAAAGCCAACGGAATCTCGAGTAGTACTCGAACTACGAAAGGGCTTGATTCCCACTAGGGATACGTAGGTAGCCTATCATTAGGTCCAGCCCCTCGACCAAAACGGTCACCCTCTCCTTCGGCAGCAGACGAAGTCCACCGAAAGGCCATTTCAAATCAAGGTTCGAGGCACCTAAAACGCCATCTCCAAGGTTCGAGGCACCTAAACGCCATCTCCAAGGTTCGAGGCACCTAAAACGCCATCTCCAAGGATTGAGGCACCTAAGACGCTATCACTAGGAAAGCGATAAATCGCAATCATCCCCAGCAGAGACCGAAAATGGTCATCCCTATCCCCAGCGGATACCCATCAGACCGAAAATAGTCATCTCTTATCCCAGAGTTTCTTTCAAAGAACCCATTGCAGAACTCGCTCATCGGGTTCGAGGCACCTAAAACGCCATCATCTCCGGGGTCGGGCCCGAACTACGGCAGCTTGATTCCCGCTCGGGATACGTAGGTAGCTATCGCTGGGATTCGGCCGCCCAGATCCACTCGATCATCTGCCAAATATGGAGCCTTACTCTTATCGACGACCCCGCTTCCTTCGAAGCGCCGTCGCAGAGGGCTCTTGTAAGTGCTCCAATTTGAGCTTGTTAGAATTTTCGTTAGAAAATTAACGAAAGTTATAACAATTACTAACATTCCTAACAATCCTAACTTTTCTAACAAAGTAAGGGTAAAATGGGCATTGCTATTTATAGTTAAACCTTCCAAGGAATCTCAAAAAGCAAAAGAATTAAGAAAATCCCGAAACAGCAAGTTGAAAAACATTTTCTCTTTGAGATTTTTGAATTTTATTCCTTGTGTCCAAAGCTGGAGCTGCATTTAATGAACGGTGCACGCCAAAGCCGAGACCAATCCGCGCGGATGACTTTGTAAAGTCAGGAGGGCTATAAATTGAGCCCTCAGTCACAAAAATAAGGAGCAACAACACATTTTGCACCGAACCTGCGGCGAAATATAGAGAGAAAACGGTGAGAATTCACTTGAATTGTCACCATTTTCTCTCCAATCTTTCCCAATTCATACTCATCCACTCACTCTCATATTAAAGCCCTAAACACTCATACACTCAAGCCAAACACTCAAGAACACAAGGAAGATTGGTAAACCCTCCTTCTCCTAACCTTAAATCTCATCCATGCATGCATCTTCAAACTACAAAATGTAGTTCCTTCATCTTCTTGCTTTAGATCTAAGAAGATCACCATGGAAGACCATCTCCATGGATGATCTTCTACAAAGATCAAAATTATTTTCAAGTTTTCTTACTTTCTTACCAAGAAAACTCATTTTCAAAACCCTAAAAACCATTTTCAAGCATAAAATCTCATTTTCAAAGGATAAAAATCCCCTTCCCAAGCAAATGAAATGCTTAGTCCTAATGTACCCCAAGGATGGTTTGGCATAGTTGATTCACCACTAAGATGTCTAGTGATCACTAACCAAAACCTAGGGAAATGGGAACAAGCATGGATGCAAAACCCCCTTTAAAATCATATTCTCCTTCTTGGGAAGTTGCTGTCCAGTAGCAATTTTCCCAGACCTCAGTCCATTATTTTAACTTTTGGACACAGATGAACTTGGAATTTGGTGTTGACTACAAAACACTTTTTGTAGCCAACATCCAGAGCTTTCCAGAAATATTTTTACTTTATTTTTTGGGTGAGTGAAACTCCTCTTTTCAAATTTTCTTTCAGAGGCTAGTTCATCACCTTCTGGGAATCCAGATCTCATATCTGAGGTTTCCAGAAGGTTTTGACCCCTCAAATCTTCTCCAAAATGGAAAATTCCTTCGCACAAACCTTATTTAAGGTGTCTAGAACAACTTTCATTCTCTGAGTTTATCCATATTATGAAGTTTTAAGACCCTTGAATACATTTCAAAATCAAAGGTCCACTGCCTTTTTCATTCTGGCAGAAATGGCTCTCAACTTCAAAAGGTCTTTTGAGTACCAAATCTCAATCCAAAAATCCCCAAAAAAATCATGGGATCAGTTTAAAGTCTTGAAAAGATATCCCTATTTTTACTTTTCTGAGTTTTAAAGTATTTTGGCCAAAACACACACACACACACACAAATGATTTTCAGCTTGGAAGACTCGTTTTACGAGGCATTCCGGGTGCACACTAACGTCCTTCCCGGCGTGTAATATGACCTCCGAACCTAAATCTCTGATCTCGGGCTTTTTTCAAAGTTTTGGCCCTCAAAATTAAAATGGCGTGGCGACTCCGTTTCGTTGATTTTTTCAAACAAAATTGGGAAAATTTTCGACACACAATCACACATCATCACACCTACGTATCCCGGAGGAATCAAGCCATAATCGTAGTTCGGACATCACTAGATAGTTGGGAACAATGTCTAGGATCTTTGAGATTTTGACAATTAATGGAGGTTGTCTCCTGACATTATTTCATTCTAATGGAAGCTAAAGCTTACGGCGCTATCTCTTTTATGACGGAGATAGAGGGAGCTAAAGCTTGGAAGAAGTTATTTCTTTATGACGGAAATAACAGAGACTAAAGCTTACGGCGCTATCTCTTTTATGACGGAGATAGAGGGAGCTGAAGCTGAAAAGAAGCTATTTCTTTATGACGGAAATAACAGATACTAAAGCTTACGGCGCTATCTCTTTTATGACGGAGATAGAGGGAGCTAAAGCTGGAAAGAAGTTATTTCTTTATGACGGAAATAACAGATACTAAAGCTTACGGCGCTATCTCTTTTATGACGGAGATAGAGGGAGCTAAAGCTGGAAAGAAGTTATTTCTTTATGACGGAAATAACAGATACTAAAACTAGATGACGTTATTTCTTTATGACGGAAATAACAAAGACTAAAACTAAATGACGTTATTTCTTTATGACGGAAATAACAGAGACTAAAACTAAATGACGTTATTTCTTTATGACGGAAATAACGGAGACTAAAACTAAATGACGTTATTTCTTTATGACGGAAATAACGGAGACTAAAACTAAATGACGTTATTTCTTTATGACGGAAATAACAGAGACTAAGACTAGATGACGTTATTTCTTTATGACGGAAATAACAGAGACTAAAACTAAATGACGTTATTTCTTTATGACGGAAATAACGGAGACTAAAACTAAATGACGTTATTTCTTTATGACGGAAATAACAGAGACTAAAACTAGATGACGTTATTTCGTTATGACGGAAATAACAAAGACTAAGACTAGATGACGTTATTTCTTTATGACAGAAATAACGGAGACTAAAGCTAAATGACGTTATTTCTTTATGACGGAAATAACAGAGACTAAGACTAGATGACGTTATTTCTTTATGACGAAAATAACAGAGACTAAAGAAGTAAGAAGGACTCGATGATTTTTGTAAAGAAAGTAGGACGTACCCTGATAATTTTTGTAAAAGAAGTGAATTAAAAATGCCAAAGGCATATAAAATGCCACAGGGGTAAATTTGTAAAATAAGCCTCGGGGCACTGGAGGGAAAATTTAATTGAAAATGATTGGAAATGCCAGGGGCATAAAGGGTAAAACAGGCCTACGGGGGACGAAATTGTAAAATTGAGCCTTCAGGGGCAAAATTGTAAAATTGAGCCTTCAGGGGCAAAATTGTAAAAACAGGCCACAGAGGCTTAGTATGTCGCACGACATAAAAGGCCAGGTGAACAGATTTCTTTAAAATTCGCACAGTCGCCATTTGAAATTTAATTAGACTTGAAATTGAGAGGGAGGCGACAGTGAGAAGAGAGAGGGCGAACATCAGAGAGGGAGATTCGAAGGAAATCGAGAGAAATCCAACACTTCTCAGTCCGATTCAATTGAAGAATGCCTCCTAGGCTCTATCCGACCAAGAGGGCTTCTCAACATGCCAACTTAGCTACTCGAAGAAAGGGAGTGCAAAGGAATCAACGGCCATTTCTTCCGGAAGCACCAAGAGGAGATTTCTACCCACAGCTCGATGAGCATACTTCGGATGTTCGGAAGAAGGAAGAGGTAAGAAACCTAGGGTTTCTTGAAAATTTCTTTCAATTTGGGCGAAATTGATTTGGGCTGAATGCCTTCAGATTTGGGCTTATGAATTAAATCATGAGCGGCATGAAATCATAGATTGATGCAGGAAGTGTAATGCATGCCATTCATTGATCTGTTTTGACCCATTTTGCTTGAGATGATTTTCAGAGAATAGCACAAAATATTAATACTTGTGCCATGTTTTCTTGCAGAAATTATGCACCGTGGCTCTCCGGAGGCGATTGGCGAGCTATGGCGAGCTTGCCGGGTAGCGAGGACCGAGATAGACTCGCCTAAGGGCATGATTTATGCTTTGTTGGACTAGGACGATTTTTCGAGATGGCGAAGGCCATTGGAGACACTCGAGGAGTGTAGATGCGGTGAGAGCTTTCAGAGAGTATTGGTGGGAGACTACACATTCGTTTCACTTCTCTTGGGGTGAAACGACAGTCACTCCGCTGGACTTTGTGGTCATCACAGGACTGCCCTTTACAGATGAGCCGCTATACCTAGAGGAGCCTGCACAGGGAGCTGAGCCCCAATGGGTGCGTGCGATTTTATGGGCTTACTTGGCTTCGTTCCCCATAACAAGAAGGGGAATGGATATGAGTTAGGCGAGCTGCATGGCTTGATTGAGGGGCAGAGCAGGGACTACATTGTGGTTGATGATCCCGTTGAGAGCCGGCTGAGGGCCGAGAGATTGGCTAGGGCTTTCTTATGGGTGGGCTTTTCCGACATGCTGTTCATCAACAGCGCATCTACTGCTTTGGTTTCGCTATTGGAGCTTTTGAGAGCCTGGGATACTGTCGGGAATCTGTCCTGGGGGGAGGCAGGCTTAGCTGAGATGTATTTGGCCCTAGATGACGTCAGCCGAGGGAAGGCGAAGTACTTCACCTGCTTTCATCTGGCTTTCGAGGTATTCTCTCACCTTGATCTCTTTTCTTTTGCGCATTTCATTATATCCCTTGTTTTCCCTGTTTTGACTTCTTCTTCTCCTTTTCAGGCTTGGGCCTTCGAGTACTTTGGCTGTTATGAGTGGCAGATACAGGATGAGTTTCCTGCCACCACTTTTCCTGCTCTTCGTCGGTGGACGAAGAATGCTAGGAAACAGACCAGGACACCAGAGGGTTCGAGGTGCAGGATTACTGCCTCGTATCACGATACGTTGACATGCCTGAGAGGGATTCCACAGAGGATGAGCTTGTTCCCCTGGACTGGCCGTTACGATGACCTGGATTTGGATCATGCTGCGCACTTGACAGAGTGTCGCAAGCTGCTAGTGGGCTTGTCTGGAGACGCCTTGTATCTAGGAGAGAGAGTGTATAGACAGCATGGGCCGAATAGGCACGCTCGGATCCCTGATGATCCTCCAGCTAGGATGTGGCTGCCTCGCCAGTTGGCGAATGTAGATGCTCTGATTGTAGGCATGGCAGCACATCTCTACACACGGGAGGGGGACTATACTTTGTACGTGGCCAGGCATCTTCAGTCCCCACAGACTAGGGTTGGTTATGGTGCTCAGAGTGCAGGACCCTCGACTGGCTACGTAGCTAGACCTCCTTTGCCCCCGACTTTCATTGATTATCAGGGTGGCGGTCGCATGAGGCGAGCCCATATTGATATGTCACAGACTCACCCTCATCTGGTGCTCCCGCGAGGTTCTAGATCTGTAAGTATTACTCCTTACGTCTTTTGGATTGATTGCATCTCTTCCTGTTATCAAGAACTGCATTCTGACGCTTTTTATGTCTGCTTGTAACAGGTATCGGCTCAGGCTTACAGGCACTTGACCAGGGCTTATACTGGCGCTGTGGGCATGATTGGCAAGCTCCAGAAAGGTATGAGCTTCTGGAAGGATCAGTGCCGGTCACAGGGTTCGATTGATATCTCCCCACCTGGTCAGCCGAGAAGGAAGAAAAGCCGTTCTGATGACGCGGGCACCAGCGGAGGCATTAGCGGGGGTATTAGTGGACCGAGGCCTCGGACAAAGAGGCCAAATGTGCCTCTTCACAGACCTATTGAGATTGATGATGATGATGAGGATGAGGATGAGGATGGTGGAGCTGAGACGGCCACAGATTACGAGCTTGACTCTGTCATCATCACGGAGCTTGACGACTACTATCGCACGGGGACCATAGCTTACGAGGCACCTTCGGACGATCCTGACGATGAGCCAGAGGAGGCTGAGGATGACGACGAGGATGGAGATGAGGGAGAGGATGATGGAGAGGGCGATGGAGAGGATTCAGAGTAGCCCCCCTTCCCCCCTTAGGCATTTATGACTTTTTTTTTGGTTATTGTACCCTTTTAGGGAAAACATGTCATTTATTTTTGCTATGCACATCTTTTGGACTTGGCCTATTTCATTTTGTACGTACATTGTTAGCCTTTTGTTGCACGCACTTATGAAATGACAATGGTATGGTATTTGGCTTGAATATGAATGATTTGAATGGATTTTTGGCTTGAATATGAATGCAATGGGTGTACATGGGGTAAAGGACCCTTTCCCTATGCATTTGAGAAGTGTATGAATGGTATTTGCAGCTTTTGACATGTCGGGGATTGCCACAGGGAAAACAGGATCCGCGATGTACGATGTACGATGTGGCTTGTTATGTCGCACGACATGGCTTCTTATGTCGCACGACTTAATAAGCTGAACTGTGCTTTTCATTGCCTTTGGGCTGGAATGGAACTGCGGTCGCGAGGTTGGAATTGGGGGATCAAAGAGATCACCTACGGCCTCCTTGGGACAATGGCAAAGAGATATTCGGTCCCTTCCTATAAGGATGGAAACGGGGTGACCTAGGAGGTCAAACAACCAATCCTTCATAGGAATGTTCCAAATCAAAAGGGGTGACCAAAATGGTCATAAAATTGGACTTTTATGAAAAGCTTACGCACCATTGGAGAATGGAGAAGGGAAAAGGTGACCAATGTGGTCGGATGGCTGGACCTTTATGAAAGGCTACCTACGTATCCGGAGGAATCAAGCCTTGATCGTAGTTCAAGCTTTACCTAGACAGGTTAGGAACGATGTCTAGGATTTTCGACGTTTTGACAATTAGGAAACTGTCGCCTGGCGTTATCTCGTTATAACGGAAGTAACGAAGGCGCTTTTGGGAGAAAACGTTATCATTAGCAATTGGCACGTTACTTGAGCCTAGGGATGATTTTTCTCATGGTAGGGGCCCAGTGCGGATGTATATATGGAATGTATTTGGGAATTGTTTAAGACGGGTTTCAAACGAGGTGGGGTTGTATCCCTTGGGCGCGGGCGAAGCTGTTGTTGTTCTTGAGATGTTGTCAACGTGGTGGAATTCCCTCTTGGGCCGAGGCCGGGTTTAAACCTCGAGTCTCGATGAATGTTCCTTTCTCACACTACGGCATTTGAAGGCGATGCTAACGGGCTTTTACAACCAAAGCGAGATGTTGAAGTGACCAAACTTCTCTTCTAGGGATGGATGTGACTTATCGGAGCCGGTGCGAGGAAAAACTTTCGCAAAGCCCCATGTCTTACTAAAGCAAGGAAAGATCTTTTCATTTGGCAAAGCCCGGTTGAATGAGCCGAGTAGGCGAAGTGACTTGGCGAAGCCCGGTGCAGTGACCTAGCAAAAATCCCAATATAATTGATACATGCGAAAGTGATCTGAGGTTGATCGACCAAAATCGAATTTATCTAGGGACCTAGTGAAGAACATGATGCGAACCCCAAAAAATGGCTAAAGAAGCCCCGAGTTTAAAGGAACGCTTTGACAAAGTCCCAACCTTGGAGAGTTTCGAGGCGGCCACTAATGCGAATTGTAGCGAAGAGGGAAAACCTATCCTTTTTCTCTTTTTTTTTTTAATTTTTTTTTTATTTTTTATTTAGTCAATCAGTCAACCTTAAGAAGATGTGAAAGAAAAGATTTTAGAAATGTATACATACAGGGGCATATTTTTCGAAAGGCGGGAATAAATCCCGATTTTGTGTTATTTTGATGGCCTTATTCGATGTAAGCACAAAAGCTCGCTTTGGGTCTGACTCTTTTGAGAGAGTATAAGCGTAGAAAGGTTGGTAAAAGTGTATGGAAGCCCTGGCGACGGAAAATCGATGTTTAGCACTATTTTTCCTAAGATGTAGAAAAGGAAGACTTGTCAAGACATCTGAAAACTTGTTTTATTTACAATGATCACAAGATTGCTTAAAACCCTTTATTGATGTTCGGGTTATTCAACCACTAATCTCGATATGAAAAAAAACATTCTTATTAGTCATGAGGAGAAAGTCAACCAATGCCGCGGATCAAGATTGGCTGGTGTGAAAGAAAGGTTTGTGTATAGGGAGGTCATTGATGAGACCGGGTTTTCTGGGTTTTGACTGTGTCTATGGGAGAGAGGTCATTGATGAGACCGAATTTTTTGGAATTTGAATATGCTTATGACCGGACCATTGCTGGTTGCCTACGTTCCCCTCATTGTGAGGAGCTCAGGTCGCCGTAGTTCGGCCTTGGCCGGACTGTTTTGGAAAATGAGATTTGTGGTTCCTTTAGTGAAAAGGCTAGGATGAGATGATGAGGCGTGGGCCTCGGGATGATTATTTGACCAAGTCATTCTTGGACGGCTGCTTCTGATTGCTTCCTTTTTCATTGGGGAAGAAGAATTTACACGTGCCTACAGGCTTATGAAATGCTTCTGACTTTGCTTCGACCGCCTGATCGACAACTTTCATTCTCTGAGCTTTGATCTTGCCTTTCCGTCAAGCTTTTTAATGGGCGGTGCTGGGTCCTTGGCCTTTTTTTTTTTTTTTTATGTGCAACCCTGTTTTTTTTGCCTAAATTTGTCCTTTTTGGGATTTTCGGCCTAGCTGGGCATTACTCTTTTTTTTTTTTTTTTTTTTTTTTTTTTTTTTTTTTGCACTAAGATTTTTTTATATATGTGCAACCTGTTTTTGCCTAGTTTGCCCTTTTAAGGATTTTCGGCCCTATTTGGGTATTACTCTTTTTGCACTACACATTTTTTATTTTCTAAAGCACCA
The DNA here is from genome assembly GCA_022495995.1 of Adenophora triphylla var. japonica. NCBI lineage: Eukaryota > Viridiplantae > Streptophyta > Magnoliopsida > Asterales > Campanulaceae > Adenophora > Adenophora triphylla. The sequence goes on along the minus strand of JAFEMH010005858.1, from coordinate 120,357 downwards.
GAGGACCAAGGCGAGCCCCTGCTTGAACATTCTTGATACCACTTGAGGTTGTTGCCGACACGGGGTCAATCTTTTGAAGTGAGTGGCCTTTTCTTTGTCCCCTTGATGATGCCGCCGTTGTTGACTTGGTCAAGGTGATGGGGAGGACATGGTTTGGGAAAGTGTATGGCTTTGATGAAGGCCTTTTGCGGGGTGAGGAAAGTGTATGGCTTGATGGCATTAGTTGACTTTCTCACACCGATTAATCAGAATGTTAATTATTTCGAGAGATTATTTGTTGAGCAATGCAAGTGATCATATAAAATAAAACCTTTTCATTAAATGTAATGTAGGTGTGCAAATAATGTCTTAAGTCTAGCAAGAAAAGAAAAAGACTTTTTATAGAAAATTGAAAATTCATTACAATGTCCGTAGAGGACTTAATTGAAAGAGAAAAGTACTAGAACCTACGAAGGTTGAGCGAGAGACTATTTTTCTTTTTCTCTCTTTTTTTATACTTAAGGATAGGTAGACCCTAGTCTAGATACTCTTCGCGGGTTGGGTTGCCCGGGTAACTTGAGCTTTCCTTCGTAGATCGGCCAGAATTTCTTTCTTGAGATCCACACACTTGTCTGTCACATGCCCAAAATGCTTGTGGTACTCGCGAGAACTTGGTCCTGTCAACTCTCTTTGGGGTTTCTTGGCTTATAATTCTCGAGAGGTGTGAGAAGGCCTCGTTTCACCAAATCATCGAAAACTTTGCTCATGGGCATCCCGAAATCATCGGGCGCGTTTCGACCTTGTACATCTGAATCGACCTCTTACCATAGCTTTGTTTTTGGCCCATGGAGGTTCTCGAGCTTCCCATTTTCTATCAACGGATCTCATGCCTCAAATAGGTGCAATCATCGGTGTTGTGCCCGGGGTATTGATGGAAAAGACGGTGCTTGGACTCATCCAGCCGAATCTTGGGGTTCTGGGCTTCCAATTCTCCGGTGGCTTTATCGGCTTTTCTTTTATCGGTTCTTCAGAATCTTGCTTAAAAGGCATATCCGTATTGCGGAGTTTTCGGGAGACATTGTTGTTCTCAAGACTCGGAGTTCCATTGTCAGTTGGTTCCATTGTTGGATTTGGGTGAAGGAGGCTACGACACTCTTTCCTTTGTGAGAGCGGGTGCGACATGGGTACGGTTCTTTGTTTGGTCTTTGGTGGCATTGGGTCATGTTTGGTGGAGTCATTTCCTTGCTTGGTTCGACGTGCGGGGTCGAGGAGTATTGATACTCATCATGAAGTCAAACTTCTCTTGCATTTGTTTCACTTGTTCCATCAATATTGCCACATGGGGGTCAACGGGGACTCTCGAGTTATTGGAAATCGCAACAGGACTTTTATCGGCGGAGGAAACACGGTAGCAAGCGCGGCTGAATTCATTAAGCCGGTAGGTGGCAGTGGAGACTTGAATGATCCTTTGGCAACTCATGATCGCACTCGGGTGGGTGTAGGGGCTTGAACATAGCCACATAACTCAAATTGATTATGCGAAGCCGGAGCGTAAGCGGCGGTATTGCGAGCGAGAGCAGGTGAGGTGAAGCCCAATCCGTTACGAGGAGGCGAGGGCGAAGGAGCCCGGATGAGTGGGATGTTGGAAAGGGCGAGGAGGAGTGGTCCTTGGCAAGGGATCGTATGTGGATGGAGGAAGGTATTGGTTATAGGCGGGGGTCTTGGTCATAGGATGAAGGGGCTGAAATCACTTGTTTCCAAAGTCTCATCTTCGACTACCACCGGAAGAACCGTTCGACTCAGCGTGACCTGAACTCCATGACGACGGAGTGCGTCAATGAGCATGGCTTGCTGTTCTTGATGAACCTTATGGGCGCTTTCCAAAGCCGGGACTAACTCTTCCTTCCTAACCATCGATTCCACTGCACCCTCCTTTTCTGTCAAATCGCCATTCGACTCTACGAGGCGATGGCATGCGAACCTAAGGTTTTACGAAAAGCCGGCGACCCGGTATTCTAGCCCACTTCTTTCTCGGCTGCGGGAAAGGGACAGGCAAGGTTTAGGCTCGGGGATAGGTAAGGTAGGTAAGATTTAGACTTGGAGGGAAGTGTTTAGGCTAAAGGCTCAAGTAACATGCACTTATCGCGTAAGTTTTTTACTCAAAACACATCTTCTCCTAATCCTAATTGATCGGAAAAGATGAGACCTTGAAGGTCAAGATTGAAATTTGGAGATCGGACCGAAGAGGTCTCGATTAAGGATTTGACCATGAAAGGTCGAGATGGGAAATCGGAAATTGGACCGAGGAGGTCTCAATTAGGAATATGACCATGAAAGGCCGGAATAGAAAATCGAAAATCGGACCGAGGAGGTCTCGATTAGGGTTTGACCATGAAAGGTCGGAATAGAAAATTAGAAATCAGACCGAGGAGATCTCGATTAGGGATATCGAGAGATAGGAAAATGCAATTATGATTACATTAATTGTTCAAATTTACTTAAAACAATGTCTTTTATTTATTTCTATTTGGTTGGAAAAGGGGTTTGCCCTTCTTTTCGCAACTACTCTAGATCTGGATCGGTGGGTTTCGTCACTACGTCTATAAGCCCCTCGTATTCCACGTATTTCGACCTCCCGGGGTGGGCGGCCCGGGCGAGGGTCCTATAGGGCACGCGGATCCCACCAACCGAGTAAGAAACGCTCCTATCGGGTCTAGCGGGTCATAGGACCTTTCAACGCACTAGCGATGCGGATTATAGTCAAGGCAATGCGGGAAAGTCTCGTCTCTACGCCTTGACGGATCTTTAGCGAGTTTCGCTTGAGCGAATGACGGTTTCGACTTTCGGTAATGTCCGAGAGAATAATAGGCATGGGTAGGGCGGTAAAAAGCCGGATGACACGGTGTCACATTGAACTTCGTTGCATACGCGGTGCGTGGGTCGGAATCGAAGTCAATGCGGTCAAGATCTTGCCAATTTTTCCTTGTCGGAATTTTGGCGAGCTTCGCTTGAGCGAAAGATCTTTTGATTTTTGGCAAAGACTCGGTCTTGACTCTTACGCATTCGTGCGGGTCAAGGTCAATAGTCAATGTCGGAGTCAAGATCCGCCGATTTTCCTTGTCGGAATTTCGGCAGAATTTCGCTTGAGCAAAAATCTTGTCTTCCGTTATGAGCTAAGGCTTGACCTTTACGTGGGTATGCAACTGGGCTATATGACACGGACTAGACCAAAATCCAACCAAAAGTCACGGTTTTTTGAAACGTGTGACACGGTGTGCATTGGTCGACCTTTGCTGCCATGGGGAGGTTGGGATGATTCCGTGCGCACCGGGAGCATCGTAAAGGCTGTCCGTGGCTAGTGGAACCACCCTCGGGTTTGAAGGACGTGCGTGCAAAGTGTACGGGATATATCGGTGCGCGTAGTGTGCGGTCTCCTAAAAATGTTCCTTTTGAGTTAAAACAGAGATTTTCATAAATGTGTTTTAAAGGAATGATTTTCGGGACGGGGAAAATGCAACACGTAAGCACGTAAATTTTAAGGAGCCCCGGTCGATCATGGAGCTGAGTAGCCCCAAAGTGCTAGGGCTGCCCGGATTAACCATGATTTTCTGGTGGAATTGCCAGAGGTCGCCCGGTCGAGAATCGAGGAGGATTGAGCCGTACGGTGCATGGATCAATTTTCCAGGTTCCACTCCTTTTGCTATTTTTCGGGTTGTTTCCCGTTTCAAAGTATGCACAAATTCCAAGATGCAAATGATGCAATGCATGGTAAAGAAAGCAAGCATGATTAATGAAATCGGCGACGGGAGTCTAACCCGCTCAAAGGGAAAAGCTTTCTTTTATTTTTTTCAAAATTGTTTATTTTTTTCGAAAAGGGATACTGGTACGTGGATTGTTAAACCACCGGTTATCCCAACTCCCACGTCAGGGAGTGTACAGGAAGGGTAAGTGGTTTCCACCTATATACCGAGTATCAATTTTTTTGTTTTAAAAATAGAAGCTTTTCTCCTTTGGGTATTCCCCAGCAGAGTCGCCAAACTGTGAATGTGGTGCCCAAATTTTTTGTTGGATTCACGCGAGTTTGAAGACATCCGAGTTTAATTTGAAAAACGGAGTCGCCACGCCATTTTGATTACCTCAAAACTTTGAAAAAAAGGTTTTATGGGTTCGGAGGTTAAGTTACCCCTTGGGAAGAACGTTTGGCGTTCACCCAAGGTGCCTTGCCGGAGCAAGTCTCCCATGATTTCATTAATCGTGCTTGCTTGTGTGCTTTCTTGTGTGCATGTGTTTGAAAATAAGGAGGGAATGTCCCAAGTTGTCTTCCGGACGTACAAACCATTTATTGGTTGTCGCTCGGGATTTCTTGGATTTTATGTATTCGGGATTATGATCCCGTCCTCATCTTTGACTTGTGATCATCGCATTTTTAACCTCGGGACCCTCGGGACTTGCGTGATCGAGAGAATGTCTCTTTATAGTCAAAGATGAGGTTATTTAGAAAAGGAGGATCCTTAGCCCATCAATCCTACGCTTTAAGACGGTCGAGCTCGTATAGAGGCTTCATACTCTTTCTTAAGCGATAATTGGAGATATAGGGTTCAAGGTTGTCCCTTTCTAAAGAAGTCGTGAACCTTTAATGGGAAGGAACGATGCAAAGATGAGAGCTTTTACACCGGTCCGTTCCAAGGTTGCTAATGGGGACATGGGGGAATGCATGTAAAAATGATACTTTAGTGAAAAGATGGCATTTTTGGTTTGAAAATGATGCATTTGATTGCAAATGGGTGCTTTTTATGTAAAGAAATGATCTTTGTGCAAAGAGTGCATCTTTAATGTGAAAAGGGATTTTAAATGGAAAAGGAATGATTTTAATGCATGAAAAATGGGATTTTGATGCAAAGGATGCACCTTTACGTATGAGAATGGTATTTTAATGAAAAGATGACATATTATGTACATAGATATTATCTAAACATCAGGTATTAACATTATGGGGGTTAACATCAGATTACAGCTTGAAACTGTGAAGCTTCTGAAAACTGGCTACTTATGTCGCGTGACATAGGCTGCCTATGTCGCGTGACATAACTAGCCATTTTGCAGAGGCTTTACAGCTGAGATTTGTAGAGGTAACAAGGCACCAAAATGGTCAAGTTACTTCACAAACAAATCTCAGGGAGCATGTTTATCCATAATGAACACTTCAAGAGGGTGTGGATATGAGGGATCCACACTCATCTTGAGTGTTCATGCAAAACCAAGCCAAACCGGGGCTTTTATAGGAAATGTAATGAAATCAGATGTGGATCTATGAAATATGAAGCTAAAGCATGCAACTTTATTCAGAATATCACATTATTAAAGCATTTAGCATAGAGATTCCATGTATAATGAAGATAAGGAAAGGAAATGGGTAGAAAATCATTACCCTTGAAGACCACGACCCTCTATATCAAGTTAGATATAGGGGCCTTCAAAACAGCAGCTTCTGGGGATGGGATTGAGCCTTCGTTTCTTGAGAATCCTTGGTTCTTGGTGTGTGTATGAAGTGTGTGTGTGGGAAGTGTGTGTGGGATTGATTTGAGAGGATTGGGGTGATTTGGGGGGTATGTGAGGAAAGAGAAGGCTTCTGGGCATATTCCCTATAAAGGGTGACTGAGGGGTGGAAGAGGTGTGTCTAAAATGAGAGGTGAAGGCCTCTATTTATAGGCTGTCTGCATGGGCTTGTTATGTCGCACGACACGATAAGCCATAACCGTTTTCCTTCTAGAAACATGCAAGGTGGCATGGTTCTAGAACTTTTCCTGGCTGATTATGTCGCACGACATAAGGAGCCACATGCAGTTCCTTCTAGAAACATGCAAGGTGGCAGGTTTCTAGAATGTTTCATGGCCTATTATGTCGCACGACATAAGTAGCCAGATCTGGATTCTTCTAGAAACGTCCAAGGTGGCAGCCTTCTAGAAGGGTTTTGGGATTAAGAAAAACGTGTTTCTTAATCACCAAGCATTCCCTTCAGCCCTTAAAAGGCTTGAAACAGCTCCGGATTTGTTCCGGAACTTTAGGAAAATCCGGGGAATTACCGGAAAAATTACCGGAATTGCCGGGAAAATTAACCGGAAGGCATGAGCCAGATTTGGGTACTTACACCCTTGTATCAAAACATTGCTCTTTTGATCATTGCAACCTTTTTTTTTAGAAACAAACAAACACTTTTCTTTTATTATTTGTAAAAACTTATTTGCTTTTGCCTTTCCTAGACTCGGTACATTGTTACTAGCCTTTTATGTTATTTTTATTATCTGCACGAGTCCATTTTTGGGGTAATGACAATGAATGACTTTCTTTCTTTGTTTTGAATGGCTATGGCATAAGTATGAATGGCTTATGTGGCTTGGCTTGTATATGGATGGTGAGTGTGTATGCTATCTAACCGAATCCCTCTCCCATGGTGTTTGCAGGGTGTCTTTGCTGTTTTGTAGTTGGAGACAAGTTGGGGCGTGCCTTGGTACTGATCAGAATGCAGATTACAGATGTCTGGTGTTGATCACAAGCTGTCGCACGACTCAGGATAGCTGGGACATTTTATGTCGCGTGACACAACAAATCATGCAGGACTTCAAAATCAAACTTTTACATCATTTCAAAACTCCTCCATTGGCCTAGGGCATGAGACTCAGTAGCCCCAATATGGAGTAACCTCTTTAAGTAACCAATCCATTCCCGGGGGATCGAGATTCAAAAGCCAGCCCCGGTGTTCTTGTACAAAATGAACCCATCAGTCTTCTTCTTTGACCAAGCCCCAATCGGACACTCAGTTTCATTGCATTCAAAACATCGTGTAACCCAAGAGGAGATCGTTCTTTGAGCTTCAGTCAATCAGTCGGCGGACAAGAATTAGAAGTGTTTACGTGCAGGGGCATATCTTTCGAAGGTGGGAATAGGTCCCGAATCTGTGTATGACACTCTCGCTTTTGGGTTTGACTCTTTTGGGAGAGTATAAGCATCGCAAGGTGTGGAAAAGTGTCTGGAAGCCCCTGCTGGCAGAAATACAGTGTTTAGCTCTATATCCTTAGAAATGTAGAGAAGAAGACTTGCCGAGACACTTGAAAACCTGTCTTATCCGCCATGATCACAAAGCTGCTTAAAACCCTTTATTGGTGTTCGGGTTATTCAACTGCCAAAACCGATATGAACAAATATTTTAGTCAATCCTGAGGAGAAAACCCAACTGATATTGAGAAACAAAACTTCGAAGGATGGAAGGTGTATGGGAACGGTCCTTGAGGAGACCGGATTTTCTGAGATCTGTTTGTGATTTCGACCGAACCATTGATGGTTGCCTACGTTCCCCTCCTTGGGAGGAGCTCAGGTCATGTAGTTCAGCTTATCCCGAATGAAAAGAATGAACGTTGGGATTCAAGGATTTGAGGACCTTTGAGGATTTTGAGAATTGAAAGAAACATGTCCTCTTGGAGTGTCGATGGCAGACACGGATGTGAAGCCCCAGTGGGACGTCCACGGCAAGTGTTTGCGGAGAAGAAACGAAATATGCTCACATGAAACATCGAACGAACGGATGGAATTTGCACAATCTTCGCTTGACAGTCCTTTCAGCCAGGATAGACTTGGCTTCTTTTTAAGCAACAATCTATTTTAGATCTCGACGATATTGGAACGAGGCTGCTATCCGGTAGGAACTGTGACTGGGTATCGGGGTTTCGATCGGTCTTCGGGTGATTTAGGATATCATGACCTCTTAAAACGAGAGGTCGGCTAGGCCTTTTGCTGACTGAACCTCTAAAGATGAGAGGTTGGCTTTTGGGTATGTGTTTGGGATTTCTAAGGTGAGGGAATTGATTTGCTTCTTCAATGCCTCTAAGAATGAGAGGTCAATCTTGGCTTTGGTCAAAGGCAAGGGTAATGAGAATGTCCTAAAAAATCAAGAGGACGGCTTGGGATTGGTAAAGGTAATGGTGAGGGGACATCCGTGCTGTTTCTTTGTTCACTCTGAGACTCCTCTTGAGTAACGACCAGATCCTTTGGCTTTTGCTTTTGAGAGGATCGTAGGGGACTATGCTCTCTTTCTTTTCTTTTGTTCTTTTTTTTCTTTTGATATCTCTTTTTTTTTTGCCTTTCTTTTTCTTTTCAACTTTGCTTTGAGAGGAGAATTTCGGATAGTCCCCAGGATGGATCATTGCTTTCCGTCATTCTTGAGCTTGGAGCCGGTCGATCTTTCTTTGAAACACGGGAGTCTCCAAGATAGTCCCTCTTCTTCTTGAGATGGTTAAACGGGTTTCAAATATGCCGATCTTGAAATGAAGGGGTATTATTTAGTGAGAGTGAGGTTAAAGGCTTTCCTAAGGGTGAAAGGTTTCAACCGCAGTCCATACCGGATGATCCGAACGAGATCAAGTCTTCATTGTTTTGCTTAAGCTTACATCTGGGGAAGATTCATGCAAATTCATCGAACAGCGAGATAGCGAGGATGATAGAAGGTGTGTGAGCATAGGGGATGCAAGATGGGGAACTGATAAGCCCTACTTTGGGAAAGATATCAGTCATTTTCTCGCTCGAATTAATTTAAATATTAGTCATTTCAAAGCATTAGTCAGTGAGCAGCACAAGTGATTATTTAGAATAAAACCATTTCAATAAAATGTAACGTGGGTGCACAAGTACTGTCTCGAGTCTAGCAAGAATAGAAACAAATATTTTACTCATTGAAATAAAAGACTCATAACAAGGGTATAATAGACTCAAACCATAAAAACAAACATCTGCTAGCAAGATAGAACAATCTAAGACCCTACGATGCCTAACTGACTGACTTTTCACATGGGGAAACTTTGAAATTGCTGATGAGGATTATCGGCCACTGTAGGAGGAGCTTTCTCAATTTTACCTTCATCAACCATCCTTTGAATCAACATCTTCAGAGGAACGCAGTCGTTGGTGGCATGACCAGAGTATTGATGATAGTAACAATACTTGCTGCGGTCCAAATTCGGATTGTGCTTGGTGGGATGGTAGTTAACAAGCGGTTTTATCATTCCTCTTCGCATAAATCCATTGAAAGCTTCTTCAGTTGTTATCCCAAGGTCATCGAATTCCCGCTTCTTGCGAGATGGAAACTGACGGAGATCCCGAATATTGCTTCCTTCATGGGAACCTATTTCGATCTTCCCCTCATCAATGAGTTCTTGGATGATCATCCTCAACTGTATGCATGCACAGGTGGTATGTCCCGAATATTGGTGATAATCACAATATTTGCTCGGATCTATGTTTTCATTGTGATGAAGAGGGATATAATTAACTAGTGGCTGAACCAAACCTCCGCTCACCAATACCTTGAGAAATTGATTCATAGGCATCCCTACCTTTCCCCAATACGCTTTCTTTCTTCCTTTCTGAACCTTCTTTGGAGGGGGCTCGGGTATTTCCGTTCCTTGCTGGATAGGGTTCACAGCTGGAATAAAAGACATCTAATTCACAGTCACATATGAGGTTGGTCCTGTATGCTGATCATGCGGGGATTATAAGTTGAAACCATATGAACTCATTGGTGGTAGAGAGACATTTCCTTGAAGGGGAACTTGATCAGAGTGAAATGACAGTGATCCTTTCTGGTTGGGCTGGCCGTTCACAAAATGATACGATCCTTGGGAATCTGGCTGATACTGACTCTTCAAATCCAGTTGATTAGGAAAACTGAAAGTCTCAAGGATCGGTTGTTCATCTTTGGTATGAGTCCGAACCACATGAGGTGTCGGGGAAAGAATCTTATCTGGCTCATCTTCAATCACCCCTTTCATTACATTTCCATTCCCGTGATCAACACTGCTAGCATTGATGGTTTCCTCGTATGACCCATCTTCGTGGCGAATTACCGTGATCCCTCGAATGCGCATCGCTTCAACAAATCTAGCGTGCGTTTCTTCCTCTCTGGCTTTGGCAACTTGGGAAAGCAATTGAGCCTTGCATTCACTAACCATGGCGGCTTCAAGAGCAGATCGTAACTCTGCTACCGACAGATCATTCATGTCCAGATGGCCCGAAGTTGGAAGAATTCCAGACTGAGCGGATGGCATATCTCTTGCACCAGACATCTCGGATAGCGGAACAGATAAAAGCTTTGCGGGAAATGCTTCGAAGATAGGAACCCAAAGACCACAGAATATCAGGACACGTTCCCAACTTGTCACCGCTATAGAGGGTAGATATGGGTTTATACGGTAGGGAAATAAGAGGAAATACGGGAGAGGGAGAAGAAAAAGGAGAGAACAGATTCGCGCAAACAATTTATTTATCTTCAAGTATAAATCGGTGATTTAAATCCTAGGAACGGTTGGGAAAGGCTAACCCTTTATTTATGCACACTACACCTTGGGGAAGCCTTGGGACGCAACGTTCAAATTACACTAAATGCTTTGCATTTGAAATTAATAATAAGTAATGACACCTAACCAAGACCTAACACGACGTGGGACGAACGAGTGATCCAAATTTCTAGGGAAATTTCGGCAGCATAACGGGTATTCTCGGGGAATTTCCAAGAAAAATCCGACATGACCTCTCGTCGGTGCATGGTGACGATGCGGCATGATCTCTCATTTAGGACATGCCACGGGGGTGACATGTCCTCACGTGAAACCATGTTGCATTGGCAACATGCCCACAAGGTGTGAGGTTTTGGGGAAGGTATAAGGACTTATTAGAAATTTCGAAAACAACTCATTTTGGTGTAATTAAAACATTGTATCAAAAACCAACCGCGGGTAAGGTTTAAGTGTGGTGCCACCTATAACGCACTAGGGGGATGGGTTTGACATCAGGCGCTCAAACGTAGGCGAATATTATCACCGTCCGCGATGCCGTCAATCGCACCCGAGGATTCTAAAGCTATGTGATGTAGTGTGCGGATGACTATATTCTTTTATTTACAAAAAACAAAATTTTCTATTTATTTATTTTTTTTTTAAAAAAAAACACACACACTCTCACAGGGAAGAAAAAAGGACAACAATCAGCTGAGAAATCTTTTGATTCAAGGGATTGCCCCCAAACCAGAACCTGAAACCTGTCCAGTGACTATCCCTGTCGCGTGACACAGAACAGCATGGACCAAAGGCATCACACACGACCAGGAGAGTCACTGAACCAGAGCCCCTGCAAAACTGAGATCAGCCCCTGCCTCTCCTTGGCAAGGGACAAGGCAAACCAAATATAGCAATAAACAAAGCCCCAAGAAACAACAAAAAGCATACAAGTTGTAAGATATCATAAAATGCATGTATCGCGCAAGATTATCAAGGATGCACATAAGATGAATACATTGGATGTCTAAGAGTATGAAAGTTTGACCCTCTTATTTTGAAAAAATAGGTTTTCAAAAAGTAAGTCCCCAGCGGAGTCGCCACTGAATGCGCGCTCGCCCGAAAAAAATTTGTTTTCTCGGTTTAAAATGAAAAAGAAAGGAGTCGCCACGCCATGATTTTGGAGGTGCACTTTGAAAAACCTTTTGAACGAGAACCGGTTCGGGGGTCAGGTTACGTGTTGGGAAGAACCGAGAGTTCACCCAAAACGCCTCGTCCGTAGACGAGTCTTTCTAATTTAGACATCCAAATAATTCAAATAAATGTGCAAACGATGATAACTGACAAGTGCAATAAACATGAATTTTATTGAATAGGTAAGATCATTACAACTTGTAGACCAATTGTCCGGGAGGCCACATCCCTTTACAGCAATAAGAACAGATTACAAAGGAAATCAGGTCCTCTACAAAGGACCATCTATGTCGCGTGACACAGGACTCCTCATGTCCAAATTTGTCGCGTGACACCAATGGTCACCTTGCAGAGACTCACAACAAACATATTACAGAATCTCTAGATGAACACAAAATGCAATTACAAACCAAATCTATGCACTAAACAACATGATCATAAAACTAAATGCTAAGATAACTAACTAAATCAGCTTACAACTGAAACATGGTCCCTGCAGATGGTCACGACATGTCACGTGACACAGGACTCCTCATGTCCAAATGTGTAGCGTGACACAGGATTACCATCTGCAGGTACCTTACAAACTGAGATGCAGATCCAACAGATGCACAACAAATCAAACAATTATACCAGAATCAATAAGAACAACATGAATTAGATACGAATCAATCAAAGGAGTGTGGATATGGGAGATCCACACTCCCGTGACATCCAAATTGCAAATCTAAGTAGATCACATCATAAGCAAGCAATTGGACTCAAGTATATACGATTTAAACAGAGAGATTGCAGTTGCCACTTGATAATCTGAGGCAGATGGAGCCTGATTATCAAGTGGAGAAGAAGGAAAAACAATTAAACAAATAGATTAGAGAGAGAGAGAGAGAGAGGAGTATTACCCTTGTAGTCCTCAACTTCTACACCAAGTTAGGTATAAAAGCCTTCGATTCAGCTTCTGGAATAGAGATCTAGGCACAGACTGAGAGCTGAATTGGAAGATCTGAGGTGTTTGAGGAAGTAGGAGAGGAATTGGGTTGAAGATGTGTGAAAGGTAAGGGAATTGGAGGGGAATTGGGTGGTTATGGTGAGGGAGGAGGAGAGAGAGAGAGTTTACGGGGGCAATTTGTGCGGAGAGTTACGTTAGGGGGCCTGGTGGGATCCAAAACTAAGAGGGGTAGGGTCTTATTTATAGCTGCAGTCCATGGTAACCTTATGTCGCACGGCATAACGTAACCACTTTCCATGCCTCAACTTGTCGCGTGACACAAGGTGACCATAACCGTTTTTGGGGCCAAATCTGATTCTGGAACCTTCTTGGATAATACCTAAAAAGTCCAAAATAGATTTATTCCTTTTAGGTCCCTTGGTATGAGCAAAGTACAAAAAAGTACTTCCTTCGCGAGAAACTTATGAAATGTTTTCGAAAGTCTCGGGATGGATCGGGAATTTACCAAAACACCCCTAGATGCAATTTTATTATATTAAAATGCATTTGAAAAGGTCGCGAATTGGATTGACGTACTTACAGGGACGGATTCTCTAGGCAGCAAGGTCACGTCCCTCCTTTGGACGCAATTACCCCTCAGGACCCCCCCTCCTTTCATGCTGCAGCCTAGGCACTGGTCAGTGGATGAGAGGGACAGGTATAAGGTTGGCTTGGAGGCTGAGGATTATTTTGACTACGCCACCCCGTACGCCACCTTTGTGGAGGAGCATTTGAGGACGCCTCAGAGGTTGGTGAAGATAGATGCTGCCCAGGGATACGGGGAGGCAGAGCCGACTGATCCACCTGTTCCTCCAGCTCACCTTTCTTATGTGGTGAATGGGGTACCGAGGAGGCTGATGGTGCCTATTCCAGATACAAGGGATGCTGAGTATACTTTGTCAGCTGACAGAACTGTAAGTAACTCTGGATTTATTTTCTTATTCGACTTTTCTATTTTCTGAGATTCTGAACTTCTTTGGGATTTTTTGAGCTTTTCCTTTTTCTCGCAAGTCCCCGCTCGCACGTACGACACTCTGGTGCGGCATAACAGGGGATGGAAGGAGATGACTTGGTCCCTCTTAAGGAAGCTGGCTTAAGCGTCAAGGGCTGCGAGAAATGCTCAGGAGCCTGAGCGTAAGAGGAGGTAAGTCGGGAGCACGGCTTCTTCATCATCAGCGTCACGGTACCCCTCATCCTCTACCAGTGCCGTGCCTCGGGGGTGAGAGCCTAACACTGATATTTTAGAGCAGCTGGCCGAGTATGAGCATGTGCCCGTCAATCTGACCGCCATGAGTGATGATGAAGACCTGCTAAGGGACCCTGAGCTTTATGAGCTGAGTAGCGATGACGATGAGTCAGAGGCTTAGGGTTCCTTTGGTTCAAACGTGGAGAGTGAGAGAGAAAACAATGAACAAATTATGCACAATTTGTACTTATTATTTTATTTGGGTGCCAAGGAGGCAAAGACAATGTAAAGATCCTTTTATTTTCTTTTCTTATTTCTATTTTATTATTTTGCATATTACTTGAGCCTTGGGGCAACTTTTTGCATGGAAATGGGGCGAAATTTGAGCCGAAATGGTTTATGATGGTATATGAATGTATGAATGGTGTTTGAGAATGTTTTTATGCAAGTTTTGTTGAGAAAGTGGGGTGAGAATCCCACTTAGGCAGCAGCTTTGGCTGCTGCATAGTTTTTTTTTTTTTTTGCAGAAGCAAATGAAGCCGTCCGGCTAGGACCTGGGCAAATGAGGCCGCACGGCTTGGAGCCTTGTCTGAACTGGTTTTCTGCAAATAAAATCAAGGGAGGGCCTTTTCATTTCATTTTCAACTAAGACTTGTCCCAACTATTCCAAAGCACATTTTTGACCAAAAATCATCGAGTCCGATCACTGCTATGGAAAAACCAGTCCGATTGCAAAAGGGAAAAAGGGATCATTTTCTGTCCGACCACCAATCCTGGATGAGACACAACTTTCAATCTCATAAGGGGCTGTTCGACAACACCTTCAAGATCAAGTCTTTATGGCATTTGAAGGATCTCCCGCCCGATTGGGACCTTTTGAGAGCAGCAGCAAGATTTTGGCATGTTCGTAGACATCTTTACTGCTTTTCCTACAAAGAGCTCGTCCCAACCTTTGAGGATTTCCGGGCATTGATTGGGGGTCCAGAAATTGAAGTCATTTCGATTCCTTTGATCGGAGACTTGCCGGTGACCGTAAAGTTGGCATCTTTTCTGCAAATTTCTCCGGAAGAAGTCGAAGGAATGATGATAGCACCTGACAAAATCGGCATTTCTGATATTCCGAGCAGATTCGGGTCTTCGGGTACTGCTGCGACCACGATATCTATGGACGCCTTTATCCTCTGCGTATTCTCCTTTCTATTCACTGTTGAGTCCTTCGGAGTGTGTCATAGTGGTCTTTTGGACATGGTCAGAGACTGTAGGGCTGGGAGAGATATTGTCCCACTGATTTTGGGGGAGACTCTGAACGGCATTGACAGGATGACTAGGGGGGACCATTTCATGCGTTCTGGGAGCCCGGCTGTACTTACTTTATGGTTGCAGGAGAGACTCGGGGCTTTACCTGGGGCTTTGCCTACCCAGTGTCCTTGGGTGATTTCCCGGAGGGGTGCACCGAGACAACAGGATCAGGGTAGCTGGGAGCTGATGATGGCTCGAATGTCTACCTCGGACATTCACTGGTGGGTGCCTCACTGGAGATTGCAGACTCGTAGGACATTTTAGGATTCCTACATAGTGAGAGTTCCGGGGTTGTCTCTGTCATCTTTCTACATTCAGTGCTTAGTGTCTAGGCAGTTCGGGACCTTGAAAGAGCCATTGGATGATTGGGAGGACATTCATACCATGGAGGTGGCACCTTTTGACATGGGAGATCTAGACAGCTTCTCCTTTTTCTCGAGAGCGTGGACATATGCCGCTTTTCTGCCCAGGGCTATTCTCAAGAACAGGAAGAATACCATCTTGACCACGGCTTACTTGGATTGGTACGAGAGGGAGATGTGGGCGACTCAAATTTTTTTGGGAGAGAGGCGCCATGCTTTATTGGGTGCTGACAGTGACTCTAGCAGGACTCTGAGGGAGACCGAGGCAAAGGCTAGTCGCCATAACCAGTCGGGCGATCTTATCCGGGACATGGAAGCCAGATATGAGTGGTTATCGGAGGTTTCTCCCCACACCGAGGCTCAGCGGGAGGAGGTAAGAACTCGTGTCAGGGTAGAGAAGGCACTTATTGACACGGGTTTGATGGAGGCTCCAGTGAGGATTCCTGAGATAGGGATGAGGGAGACCGACATCATTGAGAAGAAAAGGAAGAACACTCGACGGGGTCGAGGTAGAGGAAAGAAGAACAAGGAGGACACTGTTGCTGACAACTGAGAGACCTATTCCGAGCATCTTCTTATTGCCTTTTTGCAAACATATTAGCTGATTATGCCTTTTATTGTATATTTTAGTCTTTGTAGCAGGTTAGCAGAGTCAAGAGTAGACCGTGCTTGAACTCATCAAGAAGTTTTTGATTTGTAAAAAACAAGAGATATTATCTTAGAAATTTTCAAGACACATTTTATGGAAATTCAAATGTCTTATTTATTGTTTAGACCGAACCATTTCTGGCTGCCTACGTTTCCCTTTTAGAAGAAAGGCTAAGGGGCTCAGGTCTTCGTAGTTCATTCTAATGAACTTTTGGATTTTTGTTTGTTTGTTTGTTTTTAATATATATATATATATATATATATATATATATATATATATATATATATATATATATATATATATATATATATATATATATATATATATATATATATATATATATATTGGTGCAACCATTTGTTTCTGCCTAGACCGCCCTTTTCAGGGTTTTCAGCCTAGCTGGGCATACTCTTTTTGCACTATTTTTCTTCTCTCTTTTTTTTTATGTGCGACCACATTTTTCTGCCTAGACCGTCCATTTCAAGGTTTTCGACCTAGTGGGTATTACTCTTTTGCACTTCTCTTTTTTTTTTTTTTTTTTTTATGTTCGACCCTGTTTTTTGCCTAGACCACTCTTTTCAGGGTTTTTAGCCTAGCTGGGCATTACTCTTGTTGCACTATCATTTTTCTTTTATTTTTATGTACGACCCTGTTTTCTGCCTAGACCGTCCTTTTCAAGGTTTTCAGCCTAGCTGGGTATTACACTTTTTGCACTTCTTTTTTTTTTTTATGTGCGACCCTGTTTTTTGTCTAGACCACCCTTTTCAGGATTATTAGCCTAGCTGGGCATTACTCTTTTTGCACTATCATTTTTCTTCTTTTTTTTCTATTGTTTTTTTTTTATTTTATTTTTTTCTTTTTTCTTTTAGACATAGTACCGGCGGAGCTTGTCACCGTTGACCAGGTGAACAAAAGGATTGCCGTCCAAGTCTGCAAGCTTCATTGCTCCTCCCGATAGTATTTTCTGTACTACGTATGAGCCGATCCAAACAGGTTCCCACTTTCCCAGAGGGTTGTATCTGGTAGGGGGCTTCTCTTTCAGTATCAAATCCCCTTCTTTGATATTTCTGGCCCTGACCTTTTTATCAAATGCCCTGGCCATTCGCCTCTGATAGGCTTGGGTATGTTCCATGGCCTTTAGTCTCCTTTCATCAAGTAGAGCGAGCTTATCATGCCGGCTGCGCACCCATTCTACTTCGTTGATACTGTTTTCCAGGAGGACTCTTAGCGACGAAATTTCCAATTCTACCTGCAGTACTGCTTCCATTCCATAGGTCAATGCGAAAGGGGTTTCTCCCGTGGCTATTCTGACAGACGTTCTGTAGCCCCAGAGTGCTAGATGTAGCTTTTCGGGTCAGTCATGACCGCGAGTGGCCATCTTTCGGATGATTCTCTCTAGTGTCTTATTTGCAGCTTCTATCGCTCCATTGGTCTGAGGCCTATACTGGGATGATTTGTGGCGAGTGACTCTGAATTCTGACAACAATCTATCGCAGTCTCCTTCAAAGTGCGTCCCATTATTCAAGATGATCTCATTTGGCACCCATATCTGCACATGATGTTTTCTTTGACAAACTGGGCCACTTTCTTGGAAGTGAGGACCTTGTAAGACTTTGCTTCCACCCATTTCGTGAAGTAGTCTACTGCCACTAACACAAACTCATGCCCATTGCTTCCAGTCGAGGCTATCTTCCCTATTACGTCAATACCCCAAGTTGCAAACGGCCAAGGAGTCATCATGCAGTACAAGTCGTGAGGCGGGAGATGATTAAGGTTGGCAAACCGCTGGCATTTGTCGTACTCTCAGACAAGCGGAACACAGTCTGTTTCCATGGAAATCCAGTAGTAACCCATTCTGAGGATCACTTGCATCAGTGCTCTGGCATTCATGTGAGGACCGCAGGGACCATTATGGACTTTGCTCATTAACTCTCTTGCCTTTTATTTGGTGACACACAGAAGAAGTGGTCCTTAGTATCGCTTTTTGTACTGTTCACCTCCTAGGATGACATAGTGAGAGGCCAGCCGTTTCAAGGCTTGCAAGCTTTTGGCATTGATGCCTTCCTTCAGCCTACCTTCTTCATCTTTAAAAGCTGATTCCCCGTCTTTGAGAAACTGGTAAACTTGATTGTACCAACGTTCCTTGACAGGCTCAGCTCCCAATTCTATCTCGCAACAGAAAGTTGGGGCTTCCCTTTTACCCATTCTGAATGGTTTTACTGCTTTTCCCTCGGGGATCTCTACCAATGAGGCTAGAGTAGCTAAGGCATCTGCATATCTATTCTTGTCCCTTGGCAGGTAGTAGAAGGTCACTTCTATGAACTGCTCGGTCAATTCTTCCATGTAGGCATGATACCTCTGGAGGTTAGGATCCACAGTCTTCCATTTGTTAGAGACCTGGTTAATGATCAGGGCTGAGTCTCCGTAGACCTCGAGTTCCTTGACATTTCTTTCTAGGGCAGCCTCCAAACCAGCTATACAGGCTTCATACTCTGCCGCATTGTTTGTGACAGAGAAGTTCAACTTGACGGCTATTGGCGTATGCTCATCTTTCGGGTCTACCAACAGCATTCCTATGCCATTTCCCCTTTTATTAGCATCTCCGTCAAAGAAGAGTTGCCATCGGTTCTCAGGCTCAACAACGAAGATCCCTTCATCCAGAAACTGGGGTTCAGGCCCTCTGTCTTTATTGCTAGGAAAGTTTGCCAGATTGTCTGATAGTGCATGACCCTTGATTGCCTTTCTTGTCACATAATTGATGTCAAACTCTGCTAGGAAGAATGGCCATTTTGATAGGCACATCGAGAGGGAAGGTTTGTCGAAGATATACTTGATAGGGTCCATTTTCGAGACCAAATTCACATAATGGGCCTGCATGTAGTGTTTCAGCTTCCCAACTACCCAGACTAGTCCTGCACAAGTCTTTTCACACGCCGAGTAATTGAGCTCACTCCCTTGCAGCTTTCGACTAACAAAGTAAATGGCATTTTCTACTCGAGAATCCTTCTTTTCTTGGGCTAGCATAGCTCCGACTGTCGTGTCAGTGACAGTGAGATAGAGTAGATGAGGTTTATGTCCATGTGGGGGGCATAGTACTGGGGATTTACTAGGTATGCCTTGATTTGGTCAAAGAAATCCTGGCATTCTTCATTCCATTCTGTATCAACGTTTTTCTTCATAAGCTTGAAGATGGGCTCACACATGGTAGTTAGCTGATTGAAGAAACGACTGATGTATTATAACTTGCCCATAAAGCTTCTGACTTCTGTCTGGGTTCGAGGTGGCCTCATGTCCATTATGGCTTTGATCTTTTGGGGATCGACTTCAATGCCTCGCTCTGTGACCATGTACCCAAGCACTTTTCCCCTTGTCACTCCAAAGGTGCATTTTGCAGGGTTTAGTCTCATAGAATGTGGCCTTAACCGCTCAAAGAACTTTCGCAGATCGACAAGGTGGTCCATCCACGCCTTTAGAGTGGATAATCATATCATTGACATAGACCTCGATCTCCTTGTCTGTGTAGCCGACAGGAGGGTTGGCTTGGATTATACTGATAAAATCTTCTTCAGGTGAGACTTTGATTTTGCCTTGATTGACCATGCTCTCTTTAGGGACCTGTGCTCTGCCTCCAAATCTTCCAACTTCTCATTAAACTTGATGATGGCTATGAACTCGGAACTCTCCGCCTCTAAGGGATGGATAGGGAGGGGATTGTTGGGATGAATTTTGTCCGGGCTGACTGATGCTTTGACGGGCTCTTTAGAGTAGCTGACGTAGTAATCAAACTTGCCTGACGGTTCCCCTAGCGTTCCTATGCTGGTGTCTCCGGCCTCGTATCTCTCCTTCACCTTTTGCTGGGAAGACTTCTTCTTCTTCCTCCTCTTTGAGGGGGCATCCTCATGAATCCATTCCTGATAGGCGTCTTCCAAACACTCATCACAATCGCAAACATCGTACCAAATATAGGGCCTGGGTTGAGACGGGACAACTTCCTCTCCGGGCATCGGGTTACCACCATTGTTTGCTATCAAGCCAGTCATTCTAAATTCTTGGTTTGACAAAACTGACGATTCTGACGAACTATCTGAGCCTGAAATTTCTGCACTGACAAGCCGCTGACCCGGTATTCTCACCCACTTCTTTCTTGCTGCGGGAAAGGGATAGGCAAGGTTTAGACTCGGGGGTAGGTGTTTAGACTGAAGGCTCAAATAATATGCAATTAAGAATATTCAAGTTTGCTTAAAACAATGTCTTTTATTTATTTCTATTTGGTTGGAAAAGGTTGCCCTTCTTTTTCGCAACTACTCTAGATCCTGGATAAGTGGGTTCCGTCACTACGTCTATAAGCCCCTCGTTTTCCACCTGTATTTCGACCTCCCAGGGTGGAGAGCCCCGGGCGAATGTGCTATAGGGCACGCGGATCCCACCGATTGAGAGAGAAGAACGGCCCTAGGGTCTAGTGGATCATAGGAATTTTTAACGCGCGAGCGATGCGGATTATAGTCGATGTCAACGCCATGAAAGTCAAGTCTTTTAGCCTCAACGAAATTTTGGCAGAGTTTTGCTTACGCGATAGACGTTTTGACTTCGGCATTGTCCAAGGAAAATAATAGGCATGGGTCGGATGTTAAAAGTCGAATGACACGGCGTCACATTGAGCATTGTTGCATACTTTGTGCAAGTCAAAGTCGAAGTCAATGACGGGGTCAAGATTTTGCCAATTTTTGCCTAACGAAATTTCGGCATGGCTTCGCTTGCGCGAGGGATCTTGATTTTTGGCACGGACTCGGGTTTGACTCTTACATACCCCGTGCGGGTCAAATTCAATGCCGGGGTCAAGATTTTGCCAATTATTCCTTGACGGAATTTCGGCATGGCTTCGCTTGCGTGAGGGATCTTGACTTTTGGCATGGGCTTGGGTTTGACTTTTACGGGGGTATACAACGAGGCTGTATGACACGGTCTAGACCAAAAACCAACCAAAAAAAGTCACGGTTTTAAAAGTGTGACACGGACTAATGCATTGGTCGACATTGGCTGCCATGGGGAGTTTGGGATGATTTCGTGCGCGTCCGGGAGTGAAATTACTCGGATTTTCACGCGCGGGATGCGGAAAGCCGGTTGTCTTTCGCGGAGGGTTGGTGTCTGAGACCTCGCTTTTCGGGAAGGAAGAGGAGTTGCCACGCGGTTTTGTATTTTGAGCCCAAACGTTGAGAAACGGCTATAGTGAAAAAGGTATCGTTTTTATTGGTAGCAAAAACATAGGAAAAGGTTATTTGAAAACGGGGAGTCATTTTTATTGGTAGCAAAAACGAGTAAAAAGCTTTTTGAGTACCAGAGATTGTTAGGTTCGGAGGTCACGTTACGTTTCGGGAAGAGTATTACGAGATCACCCGAAACGCCTCGTATGACGAGTCTTTCTACCTTTCTCGAGAACGTGTGCGTGTGTGTGTGTTTGCATTTTTTGAAATGGGGGCCTGAATGACAAGCTTAATCTTGGTTTGAATGTCAAACGTTGATTATGGTCCAGTTTGAAAAGGCGAGCGTTTGAATGACAAACGTCGGTTTTGGAAGTTTTAGAAAAAAGTGACACGAGAGCTGATTTTAACTGTTTATCTTAAGTGTCAAATGTTGACTTTTAAGAAAAGAGTGTTTGAATGTCAAACGTCAGATTTTTGAGTTTGAAGATGAGCGTTTGGATGCCAAACGTCATTTCGCGCATTTGAAAGAGAGTTCGAAGGTTGAACTCCGGTTTTAAACCGGGCGTGTCATTGTTAACGATTTTTACGGGAAAAAACGTATTAAATGATTTGAGTGTCAAAATTCAGCCTTTTAGTTTGAAGATGAGCGTTCGGATGTGAAATTACCCGGATTCGAGAGGCAGCGCGATCGCACCCCGACATCTGGCATTTCGCGGCCTTGCGGCGCTTGTTGGAGGTGTCTCGCCGTGTTTTTGCTTTGTAGAGTCGCCACACCGTTTTTATTAAGCCCAAAACATTGAAAAACGGCATCAGTTTAAAACTAAACTTTTTTTTGTGTGATGAGATTTTGAGTTCGGAGGTCAGATGACTCCTCGGGAAGAGAATATTAGAATCTTAGAGCTCACCCGAGTCGCCTCGTAAAAACGAGTCTTTCGGATACCCCTAATATTCTTTAACTGTTGTGTGTGTGTGTGTGTGTGCTTTTAAAAATGCATGCGATATCGAATGTCTACATTGTACACTACGTATTGAAATGTATTGAAATAGTAATGGAAGGAAGCCTTACCAATGTTGGTTCGTGTCTGTCTTCCACTGGGGAATAGTGTTTGAGGATGAAATAGTGTTCCGGTACGGACCGGGATTGCTTTGGGAGGAGCCGGTTGTCTGCGGACAGAGTTTCGGCGTGCGTTGGGATTGTAGGTTGCGTGCGGGCAGAGGTTCGGCGTGCGTTGGGATCACAGGGATAACTTGGGCAGAGTTTCGGCGTGCGTTGGGATTGCAGGAGTCATTCGGGCAGAGTTTCGGCGTGCGTTTAAGCTACCGGTTTGACTCAGAAAGGGCTGGGACACCTTGGGAAAGACCAGGCAAGGCCTCGGAGTACCACGAGGGGCCTCAGAGTACCTCGAGAGTGCCTCGGGGCAGCGCGGGAGCATCGCGGGAGCGCTCGGAGAGGCTTCAGATCACCACAAGGGAGCTCAGAAGGCCTCGGAAGGATCCGAAAGGGGCCGGGATTTCCCCGAAGGGTCTTAGAGGGGAGCCTGAAGGCTGGGGGAGAGGAGAGAAGAGGGAGGTGTGTCTAAATGAGGGAGGGGGAGCCCTCTATTTATAGTGCCAGAAAACTGTAAGAAGGTCCGTACGGACCTTCTAGGTAATCTAAATTTTTGGTTTTCCTCGATTTGAGGGAATCTGTGATGATGAAGAAGATTCAGCCATGATGATGTCCCCTTTGCAATAAGGTCCGTACGGACCATCTCAGCATGCAAAGAGGTCCGTACGGACCAACCATGTAGGGGGGTAATGATGTTCTACGGGATTTGAGGGAATATTGTGAACTTTAAGGGGATTCAGTAATTATTAAAACAAAGAGGTCCGTACGGACCTTAGTTGCTTTTCCAATTTTCTGAAAATTCCCAAGAGGTCCTTTTGTCGGCTTCGGAGCCATTCGACTTTGTTGACGTCATTTTCCAGCAGCACTCAGAGTGAGGGAATTTCCAATTCAATGGGAAGGAATGCTTTCATCCCGTATGTTAGGGTAAATGGGGTTTCTCCCGTGGCTGTTCTGACTGATGTTCGGTAGCCCCAAAGTGCAAGGTGCAGCTTCTCGGGCCAATCTCGTCCTCGGGTGGTCATTTTTTGGATGATCCGTTCGAGAGTCTTGTTTGCTGCTTCTACGGTGCCATTTGTTTGTGGCCGGTAGGGAGAAGACTTGTGGCGTGTGATCTTGAATTCGGCCAGCAGTCTGTCGCATTCCCCTTTGAAGTGTGAGCTGTTGTCTGATATGACCTCATTCGGGATGCCGTATCGGCAGATGATGTTTTCCTTGAGGAAATGCGCGACTTTCTTGGAGGTGAGTACCTTGTAGGACTTGGCTTCGACCCATTTGGTGAAGTAGTCAATGGCTACTAAGATGAACTCGTGACCGTTGCTGCCTGGCGGAGCAATTTTCCCGATGACGTCAATTCCCCAAGTGGCAAAAGGCCAGGGTGTAGTCATGCAGTAGAGATCATGGGGAGGTAGATGATTGAGGTTGGAGAACCGTTGACACTTGTCGCAGCTTCGAACAAAGTGGATGCAGTCTGCCTCCATGGAGATCCAGTAGTAGCCCATCCTGAGAATGATTTGCATCAGGGCTCTGGCGTTCATGTGGGGACCGCAAGCCCCATTGTGGACTTCGTTCATGAACTTGCTTGCTTCTTCCTGGCTGATGCAGCGTAGGAGTGGTCCTTGGTAGCGTTTCTTGTACAGCATATCCCCAAGGATGACAAAGTGGGAGGCAAGGCATTTTAATGCCATGATGCTCTTGGCCTTGACCCCTTCCCTGTGTTGGTCTTCCTCGTTCATGAAGGCGGTTTCCCCGTTCTTGAGGTATTGGACGATCTGGTTATACCATGGCTCATTGATGGGCTTGGGTTCTGGTTCGATCTCGCAACAGTAGGCAGGAATTTCCTTTCGTTCGACTTTGAAGGGCTTGATTGCTTTTCCCTCAGGGATTTCCACGAGTGAAGCCAAGGTGGCTAAGGCGTCTGCGAACCGGTTTCGGTCTCTCGGCAAGTAGTGGAAGGTGACCTCTTCGAATTGTGTGATGAGGTCTTCCATGCAGGCATGGTATTTTTGCAAGCCTGGGTCTATGGTTTTCCACTTGTTGGAAAATTGGTTGATGATCAGGGCTGAGTCCCCATAGACTTTGAGTTTCTGGACATTCCTCTCGAGTGCGGCCTGTAGTCCGGCAACGCAGGCTTCATATTTGGCGGCATTGTTGGTTACCTCGAAATTGAGCTTTATGGCGATTCGGGTGTGCTCGTCCTTGGGATCGACCAAGAGCATACCGATGCCGTTTCCTTTTTTGTTGGCTGCTCCATCGAAGAACAGTTGCCATCGATTTTCGCCCTCGAGTGCAAAGATTCCCTCGTCGAGAAATTATGGTTCGGGGCCTCGAGCTTCGTCAGTTGGGAAATCAGCCAGTTGTTCAGCCATTGCTCGTCCCTTGATTGACTTTTGGTTCACGTACTTGATGTCAAACTCTGCTAGGAAGAAAGACCATTTGGCGAGCCTCATTGACAGATATGGTTTGTCAAAGAGGTATTTGACTGGGTCCATTTTGGAAACCAAGTGTACCGTGTGCGACTGCGTGTAGTGTCGTAATTTTCCGACAACCGATACCAGAGTTGCGCAGGTTTTCTCGAGGGCTGAGTAGTTGAGTTCGCTGCCTTGAAACTTTCGAGTGACGAAGTAGATGGCGTTCTCGACTCGTGACTCTTTCTTTTCTTGACAGAGCATGGCTCCAACTGCGGTGTCGGTCACAGTTAGGTATAGCAACAGTGGCTTCTCCTCATGGGGAGGACAGAGAATCGGAGGTCTCACAAGGTACGCCTTTATTTCTTCAAAGGCATCTTGGCATTCTGAGTCCCATTCGACGTCGGCATTTTTCTTCATCAGTTTGAAGATTGGCTCGCATATGGAGGTCAATTGGTTGACGAAACGGCTGATATACTGCAGGCGGCCCATGAAACTTTTCACCTCTGTTTGTGTTTGCGGTGGTCTCATTTCGATGATGGCCTTGATCTTTTGAGGATCAACCTTGATGCCTCTCTCGGTGACCATGTATCCCAAGACCTTGCCTCGGCTGACCCCAAATGTGCATTTGGCAGGGTTTAACCTCATTGAGTGTTTTCGGAGGCGATTGAAGAACTTTCTCAGGTCTACGAGGTGTTGTCCGTCTGATCCCTTTGAGTGGACGATCATGTCATCGACGTACACTTCGATCTCTTTGTGGATCATATCATGGAAGAGGGCAGTTGCTGCCCGTTGGTAGGTAGCCCCAGCGTTCTTTAGCCCGAACGGCATTACTGTGTAGCAGTAGGTTCCCCAGGGGGTTGTGAAAGCTGTCTTTTCTTAATCTTCTTCGGCCATCTTGATTTGATTGTAGCCGGCAAACCCATCCACGAAGGACTTGACTTCGAAATTAGCTGTAGTGTCTACCAACATGTCGATGTTGGGTAGTGGAAAGTCGTCCTTGGGACTTGCTTTGTTGAGATCTCGGAAGTCCATGCAGCAGCGCACTTTTCCGTTGGCCTTGGTGACCGTGACTATATTGGAGAGCCATGTGGGGTATTCGATCACCCTGATGAAGCCGATGCGGAGCATCTTCTCGATCTCTTCCTTGACTTGTAAAGACCATTCTGGCTTGATTCGGCGTAGTTTTTGCTTGATGGGCTTAGCCTCGGGATTCAAGGGAATCCGGTGTTCTACAATGTTTGGATCTAATCCAGGCATGTCTCAGTAAGACCAAGCGAACACGTCCACGAGTTCTTTGAGCAGTGCAGTCAATGCGTCTTGCTCTGTGTCGGTGAAGAAACTTCCGATTTGCGTCTCTTTTGGCTCTTCAGCAGTTCCCAAATTCACTTTGGTTAAAACCTCCTCGGCAGCTTGGGCCCAGTTTTTCTCTCGTTTGACAACATGCTTTAAGATGTGCTTAATGTATTGTTCGTTTAATGTGTCTGCTTCTTTATCAAGTGAATCGTTATTAACTGTTTGTGTGTTAGTTAATTTATCAATTGTTAAAGATTCAATGAGAGGATACTCGGAAAGATCGAAGCATTCATTAAGAGCATACGGGAATACATTATTGGCAATGAGTTCATAATCTTCTGGCGTGAGGCCATCAGATGACTCGAGAGACTCAAATTCAAAGATAATGGACTCGGGATGGGTTTTGACACTGGACTCTAGGACTTGAGGGGTCAGACCAAGTTGTTCGATCATGTCCTTTTTGCTGGCGGTGGGTCTGGAGAAGGTGGCCCAGTTATTGAGTGGCAATGAGCTTGATAGGAGGTGGGGTTTGAAAGGATTTGTGTCACCGTTCCCGATCATGGCTATTACAGAGTTATCAGAAACAAAATCGATTAGGTCTGGCATCTCGATTTCTTCATTGAAGAGCAGGTGTAGCAGTGGCTCGTTCCAAGCATCGTCTGCGGAGTCTTTTGCTTTTGTCTTGGGCATTACTAGCTTGAATGCAAACTCGTCCCGCTTGTTGGGGACAGGGGTGTTGACAGAGAGTTTTTCGAGTTCTTCTGCCAGAGAGGGGGCTTTCCCGAACCAAAATTCATTGTGAATAGTGGTGGTCGTGGATCCCGACAGAGTTGGTGCATCAAGAAATGCTCTTCTAACTGGATTTGGCTTAAGGCCTCTGAATCTTGCCAGGTTCCGCTGGAGCTTGTCCATGGTTGTCGGCCAACTTTGTTTGGCGTTGATCGACTTTGTTCCCTTTCCTGTATCTTCATTCAAACTGTCGGCCTTCGTTGTGAAGTACTTGGTCATGTCGAAGCTGTAAGGGCGAAGATCGGAGGTTGTGTGCAAGCCTCTTTTGTTATCTGCGGAGCGTTTCCGCGCAGCTCCTTTGTCTTCCGCAATGTGTTCGGGAGTAGGAATGTATCCCAAGCCATGGAGGGTATTCTGCTCTTTAATATTGATGATTTGTTGGGTACCCTGATGGCGTTTTCCCAAACCGAGCCCCGGAATGTAGTTCATGTGCTTCATCATTTTCATCAGGGGAGGGATCTTGTCCCAAATCAAAGGCAGGTCTATGTGGCATACCTGGGCCTTTGGGCTTTCGATGGTGAACCCTGTTAGCATCATGCCATCATCTTCGTGTTTGATCTCTAAGATAGGGACGCCGTTTGTGTCGGTCCTTTCGGTGACTATGCTATCACCGTAGATGATGGTTAGATCTGTTCCTTGGACGAACTTTACACATTGATGGAGCGTGGATGCCACCCCATTGATCTGGTGTAGCCAAGGGCGTCCCAAGATGGCAATGAATGTGATTGGGATGTCGATGACTTGGAAGTCAGTCGGGACCATTTATTTTCCGAACCACAGGTTCAAGGTGGCTATTCCCAAGACTGGGTGAGACATTGAGTCATATGCCTTGATTGCCTGAGTTGAGGGCTTCAGATCAGCTGCTTTGATCCCTAGCAGATCCATCATTTTGGATGGAAGGACGTTCATGGATGATCCCCCATCTACCAAGACTCGAGGGAGACGGCGCTCGTCCAGTTGAACTGTTATGTAGAGAGGCTCATTGTGGTCAGCCCCAAATTTTGGAAGGTCGAGCTCAAGTGAAGTGATGATGTTGCTTGTAGTTAACATTGCCAATCATCTGAGCTGCTTCATCGAGTGTCACCGTGTTGGGAACCATGGTGCAGGCTAGGATTTCTTCCAACTTGAGCTTGTGCGGGTATGATGAAGTAAGTAGGGACCGGAGCGAGATGTTAGCTGAGGTACGCTTGAAATTTGAGCTAAGACAGGATCTTTAGCCTTTGGGTCCAGGGTTTCGGCTTCTTTGGCGTAGGGCCCCTTTTCAGTTCGTGGCTCAGGTAAGGCTGGCCTTTTGTCTGCCCGTGGAGGATTCATCGGGATTTGACCGGAACGTGTCAGTACATTCACCTCTGGCTTTACTTCTTTGCTTGTCTCTCCTATCTCTGTAATGGGAGGGCCTTGATTGGCGTAGAGACAGACTGCGCATTTCAATTCGTTCACCGTCATAGCTTTTGTGGAAACATCCACAGTGGCTTTGAGATCTTCCCAAGACAAGGGTTGAGGTATCTGGACCTTCGGGCCTTCGGTGGTGGTGCGGAGCTCGTCCCAGCTGATCATGGAGCAGACGTTGCCGTGGCCTTGTGCAGAGCTAGGCTGAGGAGATTTGCTGGAGTAGATGACGTAGTAGTCAAACTTTCATGAGGGTTCTCCAAGGGTTCCGAATGTGGGATCGCCGGATTCATACCTCTTCTTCAGTTTTTGTTGAGAAGAGGGTTTCTTCTTTCTTCGAGGACGGCTCTCGTTCATTTCATCTTGGAATTCCATTTCCGGACAAACAGCCCTGTCCTTGAGACGTCCCGCTTGAATGTGTTCGTTGTTTGGCGGTGAGTACGGGACCTCGGGAGGCTGAATGGGTAGGCTTTCCCCTTGGGGGTCTTGTGGCTTTATGTCGTAGCTTGCATGGCTCGTATGAGGGCACGGGTTGACCTACGGGAGGTAATGAGAGAGGTTAGAAGGCTGCGGGAAGCGGGCATGACTTTGGAAGCCCCGGGTAGTTGGGTGGCTAATGTCCCGAAGTGGTGCATGGCGCCTTCGAATCGAGCTTGTTGTTCACCTTGGCGTTTCTCAATAGTCATGAGGACACGCCAAATTTCTTCCAAGGTTGGGAAATTTCTCGGGGGTAAGGTCCCATTTTCCTCGTTGTTATCCGGACTTGGCCGTGGGGAGGCGATGGTGCCACAGTGGCTATGCGGTGGGAAGGATGTTGGACGTTGCGGCTTTGACACGGGGAGACGGGTTCCCGGGTACTCTCGATCACTCTCTGTTAGCTGGAGGGGGTGACGGGCAAGGTTTAGACACGGGAAGGCCTTTCGGTATAAGAGGGGGAAAGCTCACGTGACATGCGGTTTCCGTTTTTTTTTTTTTTGTTGTTTTAATTTACTTAAAACGTGTTTTCTCAGAGTCCTAGGTAGGTTGGAAAAGATTGCTCTTCTTTTTCGCAACTATGCTAGATCCTGGGTCAGTGGAGACCATTTGTGCGGCTATAAGCCCCTCGTTTTGCACCTGCATTTCAACATCCCAGGGTGGACAGCCCCGGGCGAGGGTCCTATAGGGCAAGCGGTTTCCACCGGCCTAAAAGAAAAAACCGAACCTAAGGACCGAGCCTGTCATGTTCGTTTTAACGCATTAGCCATGTGAATAGTGAGCCGAGCCGGCGCATGAGTCAAGATCGGGTCGAGAGTTCGGCATGACCTCTCTTTACCTTGCTTGCGCAAGGGATCTATGACGTTAGGCGTTGGCTGGGTCGTATCGTCATGGCTGACGTATTAAAGGCTTGATGACATGGTGTCATGTGAGCATGGATGTATATCGGGACGGAACATCGTGCAGGTGTAGCCGGAAAATCAAGATCGAGTCAAGATTTTAGCATGACCTTTCATCGCTTTGCTTGTGCAAGGGATCTTGAGTTCCGAGCTTCGACTCGAAAAATGGCCGGCATGGTATATGTATCCAGGCTGTATGACACGGGTGGTAAAAACCAACCGAGTACGGACGAGTGTGACTCAAGACTCAAACGTGCGGGGTTGACGCTTGGCTAGGATGGGATGTTTGGAAGGATCCGTGCGCGTCGAGAGGCGTAGGAAGGCCAACGGCTGCAAGCGAGACCACACAGGGTTAAGGGTTGTAGTGTGCGGTGTATCAGAGTAGCGATGCGCGTAGCGTGCGGTGTAACCGAGCGGCGGTGTGAGTAGTGTGCGGTGTAACCGAGGCGGCGGTGCGTGTAGTGTGCGGTCTCTAAAATTCTTTTCGAGTAAAACGAAGTTTTGAAGAATTTTAAATGTATGCGAGATGTATATTGATGCATTTTTTGTATTTTTTTTGTAAAATAAAAAAGTAAAGCACATGCACACACACACAACAGTTAAAGAAAGGGGTAAAATGAAAGTTTGACCCTCATCATCGTTTTAAAAATCTTTTGTTTTTGTTTAAAAAGATTTTAAAACAAAATGTCCCTAGCGGAGTCGCCAACTGAAATTACCCGGATCCGAGAGGCAGCGCGATCGCGCCCCGGTATCTGGCATTTCGCGGCCTTGCGGCGCTTGTTGGAGGTGTCTCGCCGTGTTTTTGCTTTGTAGAGTCGCCACGCCGTTTTTATTAAGCCCAAAACATTGAAAAAGGGCATCAGTTTAAAAATAAACTGTTTTTTTTTGTGAAGAGATTTTAAGTTCGGAGGTCAGATGGCTCCTCGGGAAGAGAATATTAGAATCTTAGAGCTCACCCGAGTCGCCTCGTAAAAACGAGTCTTTCGGATACCCCTAATATTCTTTAACTGTTGTGTGTGTGTGTGTGTGCTATTAAAAATGCATGCGATATCGGATGTCTACATTGTACACTACGTATTGAAATGTATTGAAATAGTAATGGAAGGAAGCCTTACCAATGTTGGTTCGGTATCTGTCTTCTATTGAGGGAATAGTGTTTGAGGATGAAATAGTGTTCCGGTACGGACCGGGATTGCTTTGGAAGGAGCCGGTTGTCTGCGGACAGAGTTTCGGCGTGCGTCGGGATTGTAGGTTGCGTGTGGGCAGAGGTTCGGCGTGCGTTGGGATCGCAGGGATCACTCGGGCAGAGTTTCGGCGTGCGTTGGGATTGCAGGAGTCATTCGGGCAGAGTTTCGGCGTGCGTTTAAGCTACCGGTTTGACTCGGAAAGGGCCGGGACACCTTGGGAAAGACCAGGGAAGGCCTCGTAGTAACACGAGGGGCCTCAGAGTACCTCGAGAGTGCCTCGGGGCAACGCAGGAGCGTCGCGGGAGCGCTCTGAGAGGCTTCGGAGCACCACAAGGGAGCTCGGAAGCCTCGGAAGGATCTGAAAGGGGCCGGGATTGCCCCGAAGGGTCTTAGAGGGGAGCCTGAAGGCTGGGGGAGAGGAGAAAAGAGGGAGGTGTGTCTAAATGAGGGAGGGGGAGCCCTCTATTTATAGTGCCAGAAAACTGCAAGAAGGTCCGTACGAACCTTCTAGGTAATCTAAATTTTTGGTTTTCCTCGATTTGAGGGAATCTGTGATGATGAAGAAGATTCAGCCATGATGATGTCCCCTTTGCAATAAGGTCCGTACGGACCATCTCAACATGCAAAGAGGTCCGTACGGACCAACCATGTAGGGGGGTAATGATGTTCTCCGGGATTTGAGGGAATATTGTGGACTTTAAGGGGATTCAGTAATTATTAAAATAAAGAGGTCCGTATGGACCTTAGTAGCTTTTCCAATTTTCTGAAAATTCCCAAGAGGTCCTTTTGTCCCTTTTTATCCCAGAAAAGTTCCTCCCTTGGTTTGGCTGAGGGTTTTTTGAGGGTTTTGAGTGCCAGAGGTCTTCGAGACTGCGTTTGTGAGTCTGCGGTGTTTCCCATATGCTCGGAAGAGGGTGATCTAGATTGGGGTACTTACAGGATGCCAAACATCATTTCGCGCATTTTGAAAGAGAGTTCGAATGTCGAACTCCGGTTTTGAACCGGGCATTACATTGTTAACGATTTTTACGAGAAAAAACGTATTAAATGACTTGCAATTAACGAATCGGGTTGCAACTCGGACTTTGAAAGGTAAATACTATCACGATCCAAACGGGTCGGACAATGTAAATGAAAGTATTTAAATTGCAGTATCAACGAAATCAAACGATCCTGAATCGTAAATGACGATCGACGAGCCAAACGACTCGGAATTGTAAATAACGATCGACGAGCCAAACGACTCGGAATTGTAAAGTTGCAAGAAATGTAAATGACGTTCGATGGATCAAACGGTCCGGAATGGTAAATGACAGGAATTTAAATAACGTTCAACGGATCGATTGATCCGGAATTGTAAATGACAGAAATTTAAACGGAACGGGGTCGGAACACCGTTTTAACCCGTGATTACTTATCTTACGGGAAGAGAAGAGGATCGAGGGGCTAAAACGTATCGGACCCCATTAGATGGAGGCGTCTACATTTCAACGATGTTCGTCCGAAACAGTTATAGCGACTGGCGCGTAAACCGAGACAGAATGAGAGATTAGAGAGAGGGAGTTATACATATGGCTAGGGCCGACTCCTTTGGCTCGGTGGGTGTATACGGGATACGAAAAGTGGTTTGGAACGGTGTTTCGAGGTGTTTTGGTTCGTGTTTGGTTGAAACGCGGAGTTTTCATGCAAATCGAGGCAAAATGAGAGCTCGGGAGAGGGAGGATTTGGTTTGGGCCGTGGCTGTGGTAAAAATGGAGAGTAAATTTGTTGTTATCAATGGCTTTGACAGCCCTTCTATTTATAGGTGAAATTTCAGCATGAGTCCGGCCGGACTTTGCCTGAAATCCAGGGGGTTTTGTGAAACTTTGGAATTTTGAGGGACTTACTGGGAATTTCTGAGAATCTGCAAAGGAGTCCGGCCGGACTTGGACTGCATACCAGGGGTATTTTAGTCTTTTCTCCTTGATTTTTGATTGAAAGGTGACTTGAGGGAGGTGGCATGCAAGCCATGTGTCCCATGAGTCACCAGCCATGTGGGAGTTCGTTCTCGGGTCCCGGTTTTGTCCGTTTTAAAATAACTTGATCAGGAAAATGTCGAAATGCCTGGAAAGTGCCGGAAAGTGCGTTTTTCAGGGAAAGTCGTACTTTCACATGCGATGACGTGTGTCAAGTATGTTTCGATGTCGGGATGCACGGGGCGATCCGGGCGTCTCATTGGCATGGCGGCAGGGAGCTTAACGGGTTCGATTAACTTTGGAAGCGGGCCAGTTAACGGATTCCGGTTAACTTTCTAACGGATTTTGACGATCCAAATTTGTGTACTTACAGTTAGCCCCTCAGCGACGTCTCTTTTGAAGGAAGTGGGGTCGTTGAAAAAAGATAAGGATCCAAATCGAGATGCCTTACTTTGAAAGAGACCTGGGCGGTCAGCTGGCTGGACCCTTAGCGAAAGGAATCCTATGTATCCCGAGCGGGAATCAAGCCGATCGTAGTTCATAGGTGCAAGGAGCTGCACGTGGGGATCTTGACTTTGGAGGGCTGTTGGGGAGGCGTCGAACACGAGAGGAGACCATTGCGAGGTACCGGAACCTGAATGGAGACTATTGTGAGGCGTCTAAACCTGGAATTTCTGAAACCTTCGAGGGCGTGTGGGGCCTTAGACCAGAGTGGCTGAATCATACGAGGGCATGTGGCGCCTCAAACCGGACGAGGCGTGTGGCGCCTCGAATCATCATCTGAGGCGTGTGGCGCCTCAAGCCGGAGTTGTTGGATCATACGAGGCGTGTGGCGCCTCGGCGATTGCGAGGATACGTTTATCCTGAGACGAAGGCATTCGTGCCTTGGGTGCTGGGCTTACGATGACGGCCAGGTTCATCCTGTTGGGGATAGGGTGGCAATGATGGGATTGGTTGTGTTAAACTAGCGTTATTAACAACTCAGAAGGATTGACGTTTCTTCTTTAGAATCCTACTGGGGATGAGCACTCGGGCTTACCTTGGTGGCCGAAGAGGGATTGTTGCGCGGGCTTACCTTGATGGCTGCTGAAGTGGGACAATCGGGCTTACGACTGGCGGCCGGGGAAATGAACGGTAGCGAAAACCAATAGAAATTTTAACGCCGGGAGATGGAATTGTAACTGGAATGTCCGGAGACATGATCGAGCATTTGAATGTCAAACGTCAACTGAGGATTAAATTTAACGTGCAGACGGAATTGTAGCTGGAATGTCGGAGACATGATTGAGCGTTTGAATGTCAAACGTCAGAGGAATTTAACGTCGGAGACGGTAGCGAAGCTGGAGACATGATTGGCGTTTGAATGTCAAACGTCAGCGAATTGAATTTAACGTACGGAGACGGAATTGTAGCTTGGAGATGGGAGACATGATTGAGCTTTTGAATGTTAACGTCAGCGAGGATTGAATTTAGCGATACGGAAGCGGAATGTATGGCAGAATGTCAGGAGACATGATTGAGCGTTTGAATGTCAAACGTCAGCGAGATTAATTGCGTGCGGAGCGTATCAGGAGACATGATTGAGCGTTTGAATGTCAACGTCAGCGAATATTAAATTGCGTGCGGAACGGAATTGTGCTTGGAATAATAGGAGACATGATTGAGCGTTTGAATGTCAACGTCAGCGGGATTGAATTTAACATGCAGAGACGGAATTATGGCTGGAATGTGGAGGAACATGATTGACGTTTGAATGTCAACGTCAAGCGAGATTAGTGCGTGCGGAGCGGGCGTTAGTGAAACCTGCTTCAGGTATTGTGTCAAGGAAACGGCGTTAGTGAAAACTAACGGGGAATTTAACGTCTAGAGAAGAGCGTTAGTGAAAACTAATGGGGGATTTATCCTCGGGGGATGGGGTGTTAGAAATGTCTAACTAGGAATTTAACGCTGGAGAAGAGCGTTAGTGAAAACTAACTGGGAATTTAACGTCTGGAGACGAGCGTTAGTGAAAACTAACGGGGAATTTAACGTCTGGAGACGAGCGTTAGTGAAAACTAACGAGGGATTTATCCTTGGGGATGGGGTATTGAAATGTCTAGCGGGAAATTTTTACACTTTTGGGGGCGAGGGTAAAATTGAGCTACTTGGGAGGGCCAAAGTGGCAAGGAATCTTTTACGGGTGCGGCAAGAGTCAGGCCGGACTTGGAGGCTGGTGACGAGATTCAAATCGGCGCCAAGAGCGGCGCAAACCAGTCCATTTTCTTTCATTAATTCCGTGAGAGGAGAGAAAAGAGAAAATTTTCACCCCAAATTGTGAGTTTTGCTCAAATTTGTGAAGGAAAATTGATATGGAAGGTGATTGGGAACCAATGGCTCGTCATGGAAGGACCTATGATGAAAGAACGCGGTTAGTTCGGACCATTCGAACCAATATTCATCCATTGAATCCGACGGAGTTCTACCGGCCGGGGAGAACCACAATTCGAAAGGAGGGATCGAGGCAGGCAGTACACTTCCCTCAAATTCCATTAATTTTAAGAATGTGCATTCTTTAAATGTTAGAAATTTGACTAGGAATGAGTTAGGGATTTTGGTGCCCGGATTGGGGCTTTTGACTTTGCTATGCGCCTTTGTCGAAATTGACTAGGATGTAGTTCAATTGACACTATGGGTAGATGACATAAAAATTTTGGTTGCAAAATTCCATGCCTAGATATGTTTTCCAAATTTAAAGAATGTTTGAATTGGGACGGAGTAAATTTTCGAAATGTTCGAAAGGATTTGAAAGTTCCGATTTTGACGGAGTTTTCGAAGGTTTTGAAAGTTCCGAATTCGACAGAGTTTTCGAAATGCTTTGAAAGTTCCGGATTCGACGGAGTTTTCGAAGGGCTTTGAAAGTTCCAGATTCGACGGAGTTTTTGAAGGGATGGAAATATTTTAGGAAATGAATGAGAACCGTATCTGCATTGCATCCTTTTGACATGCGTTCATGCATTCTGTTGATGTCGCTTCTGTGCTTAACGTATTCTTGCTTTGTTCACCTGCAGGGGCGAGGGACGGTTGATGTTCGCAACGAGAAGAGTCGGGAGCCTTCGAGCGGTGAAGCGCTATGGGAATACTCCGGACGGGGCTCGAGGCGGAGAGAGGAGTCCACAGCGGCGGTGGCTGCGACTACGGATTGGCTGAGATTCATCAGTGCGGTAAGGCTGCGATAGCGCGGCCTTGACGAAGCGAGATCCATGTACGTAGCTCTGGCGAAATGCGGTGAGATACGACCCACACTTTTCATTTCAAATGGGGAGGCGACGGTGACTCCCGGTGGCTTTCGCTATCGGCTGGGTTGCCGACTGCTGCCGGCCCGGTGTGGGTGGATGGTTATACCCGGGCGGTTATGCGAGCTGCTGGGTTTTGATATCACCGTGCCGGGGGCTTAGGTATTCGGTACGAGCCGATGGAGAGGCATCTGCGAGATGGGTATTGCGATTATTTGTATGGGTCTACGAGGATGACCGCGGGCTGGCTCGAGGTTCATTTGGTTCGCGTTGTCGGGGACTTTGTTTCCGACTTCGACACGTCTGTATCACTTCCCTTTGCTCGGGTGGCCCGGCAGAACTTGAATGCCGTGAGGTATACGCATGGGGAGAGGCTGGACTGGCTGAGCTCTATCACGCCTTGGACAGGTTCTCGCGGGGAGAGGAGAGCTCCTTGAGCTGTTTCTCGTTTGCTTTGGATGTAAGTTCACATCTTTTTCTCTTTTTCTTCCTTGTCTCTTTTATGTACTCGTATGTATTTGCTCTGTAGCTGACATAACTTTCCATTTGCTTGGCAGTGCAGTGCTATGAGGTGTTCGGCCCGTAGGCAGTGGGATATTAGGGAGCGTACCAGGTCCTTGTTCCCCGCCATGCTTTGTCTTGGCGAAGAAGAGGGCGAAGAAGGCGGTGTCGTCGAGGTGGGTACTCGGCGTCATACGAGGAGGTGTCTACGGCCCTGAGCCGTGAGTTCTCGGCGGATCCGGTGACATGGTGGAGTCGGTTCCACGTAGGGCGTGGTTCGGGTTGCTAGTGACGTTACGTGGCGGCGGAAGCTCTGGTGGGACTTATTTGTGATTCTATGTATGCGGGGAGAGGTAACCCGTCGCGTGGCCGGGGTCCCTTTCGGTGGTGCTTAGGTGGATCCGCCTGCGTACATGCGGCATCCTGCGTCGTGCCGATGGAGGAGTTGGAGAGAGTATAGACGAGGGTGTGTTCTATACCGAGTATATCATAGCGGGAGCCGACTATGACATTTTCTTGAGGATGGCGAGGAGCTGCGAGTGCGGCACGGGGAGGCGAGGGCCACTGGATATCCCAGAATCTACCGCTCCCACGCGCTAGGTGGCGTACGAGAGGCTGGGCGGTTTGCGCGAGCGGCGTGGTGATCCGTCCGGGAGCCGAGACCTCGGTATAGGGTGGATCCCAATGCTTCGGTGAGCACTTTTGATTTTACGCATTCGATAGTAGCATTCTACAAATGTTGCATACGTACTTTACGCTTGTCTTTTGATGACTTTCTGGTTCGCGGTGTACGGCCGTACATATAATCGAGCCATGAGGCAGTTGGACGGGTGGGCACCTTCTGGCTAGGAGGCTCGTGGCATTCTGAGGTGCGGTTCCGGAGGAGCGTGGATGTTCGTGAGCCGAGGCCGTCTAGGCCGAGGTTCCCTGCTCCCACGGCCGGGTGGAGAGGACTTTGCGCGAGGATTTGGCCGGTTCGCGGGCGGAACGGCTGGGTTTGGAAGCTCATCCTCCTTCGCACTCGGGGCACGAGAGGGAGAGTCCTCGAGTTCGCGGGCGCGAAGGAGGCCTTTCGCGTATTCCCGCTGGAGGAATTCGGAGATTTCTTGTTCTCGACGGATCCGGCAGCTGGAAGCGGTGCGTCGAGTGCTCGGATAACGAACGGGACTCGAGTAGTCCTTCTTTTATTGCTTTCTTTTAGACAAAATGTATGTATTGTTCAGGAGCAGTTTGACTTGTATCGTATTTGAAAAGGCGCCTTGGGGCGGAACCTTTACTTGCGCATCTATTACGTGATCACCTTCTTTTATTTTCGGCAAATAAGCAAGTAGGTTAATCAAAAATAAATAATATGAAACATGCATGAAAAATTGAACGGGTCAAAATTTATGCCTATATGCGCGATTATTAATTAATTGCCTTGCTTGCCGAGCAGGGCGGAAGATGTGTTGGCATTGGTTTATTGAAACCAGGGGTAGCACGCAGATTCATAAAGGATGAACAAGGCCTTGTTTGGAATTGCTTCCAATTTAGGAGCAGTGGGCGTGTAGAAGTCAGTCAGGCCGGATGAGAATGAAATTCCGAGTCTTTTAAATTGCGGTTTCAACTTTTGCAATTCGTAAGAAAGCTGCGCCTTTGCTTTGATCGAGTTGGTGAATTTCTTTCAAATTCCTAAGGCTTCTTTCACTTTCCTTCATGGCTCCATTTCCTAAGCTATCGTCTCGGATGCAAGAGCGATACTTGGAAAACTTTCGATCGTGGAGTGCGGAACCATACGAGGCAAAACAAGGGCTTTTCGAAGGCTATTACGAGATGAAATGTGTTTGGGCTTTGAAGGAGCTCATGCTAGATTGGGATCTTTTGAGAGCACGGCTCGTTTAAGGATGTACGGAGGAATGTGTACAACTTTTCGTACAACGAAATCACTCCTACGTTGAGATTTTAGGGCCGTGCAGGAGGACTTGAGACGGAAGACAGCTAGTTCTTCAGTATCTTTGGTGGCATGGCCCTTTGTTGGCTAGTGTCTTTGCTTGGTATCTCATTTGGAGAAGCATACGGGATGCGTGTGAACACGATTATGTCGACATTTCGGGGCTGTCCGATAGATTTGTCGGAGTTGAGGAGCGTTTTGCGTGGGGCGCATTTGCTACGTGCGCGGCTCGCTACTCTGTTCACGTTCGCGTCCCTTGGTGTGTGCCATCACGGTGTCACCCGGACACTGGTGAGCGATGCCGGAGCGGGGAGATATCGTGCCATTGGTCTTGGCGAGCGTTCGGCATAGGTCGAGATGGCAACCGTGGCCGTCATGTGGGGAGGAGTCATTATGCTTACCGTGTGGTTGAGAGAGCTGCGAGATGATGCTAGGGTGCCAATGTCTTGTGACGCTTGGTCCTTTCTCGACGTCCTGCGGTGATAGGGCGTCGAGGTGAGTACTAGAGCTACGGATGGCCGAGACTCCGCACGCATCACTTGCGATGGTGGGTTCCCCCTTTGGAGATTCTGAACTTGTCGGACCACTCGGGAGGGTCTATTGGTTGTCGAGTGCAGGGGCTGTCTCGGACGTCTTTACACATTCCATCGTTGGTTACGCGATAATACGCGAGTGGAAGCGAGTGCCATTGACGGAGCTTGAGTCATGCGGTTACCTTCGAGGTGGGATCTCTGGCGATGGAAGATCCTTCGACTCTATTGCTTTGCTCACGCGGTGGTGGCAATACACGTCCTTTCTGCCCGGGGTTCTCTTTCGCGGAGAGGGGCGGTGTTACGTACCCACGCGGTATTTGGTAGTATGAAGAGTGTTTAGGGAGACACGAGATGGCTATCTTGTGGAGGCAAGGATGAGCTATTAGGAGAAGATTCTTTGTACCACGAGCAGTCCTATCTATGTAGGCTCCCACTTTCCAGGGGAGTTGAGTACGCGTAGGAGGCTTTTCTTTAGCACCCAGTCGCCTTCTCGATGTATCGGATCTTGACTTTCTTATCGAATGCTCGGGCCATTACACTCAGTAGGCTCGAGTGTGTTCCATGGCTTTCAATCTGCGCTCGTTGAGTAGAGCAAGTTCATCGTGATAGCTCTGCATGACATTCGACTTCATTGATCCCGTTTTCCAAAGAGGACTCGGAGAGGATGGAATTTAATTCACGGGTAACTTTGCTTCCATTTCGTAGGTAAGTGCGAACGGAGTCTCCCACAGAGGCGATTCGGCGACGTGCATATCCCGAGAGGGAGCTAGATGTAGCTTTCGGGCCGATCCCGACCTGCGAGTGGTCATCTTTCGATTATCATGGCGAGAGTCTTGTTTCTTTGCCTCTACTTCACCATTGGTTTGTGGTACGTAAGGAGAAGACTTGTGACGCGTGACTACGGGTCGGTCGGCGGTTGGTCACAATCTCCTCGAAGTGAGTCCCATTATCGGATATGATCTCGTTGGGCACTCAGTATCGGCACGTGATGTTCTCTTTGATGAACTCGGCCACCTTCTTAAAGGTACCTTGTACGATCGGCTTCTACCCATTTGGTGAAGTAGTCGGCTGCGACTAGAATGAACTCGTGACCATTTCTCCCTGGTGGAGTGATCTTGTCGATGACGTCGATTCCCCATGTGGCGAAAGGCCGTGGCGTAGTCATGCGATAGATTTCATGAGGAGGGATGTGATTGAGGTTGGAGAAGCGTTTGACATTTGTCGCGGCCAGGCTGGATGCGGTCTGTTTCCATCGATATCGATAGTATCCCATACGGAGAATGATTTGTGTCAATGCTCGGGCGTTCATGCGCGGATCGCGGGTTTCGTTGTGAACTTCGTTCATTAGTTCGTTGACTTTTCTTTGTTTTTACAGAAGGAGTGGCCCTTGAGTGGCGCTTCTTGTAAAAGCATACCCCCAGAATGACGAAATGGGATGCCGGGCGTTTTAATGCCATCATGTTTTGGCTTTGATCCCTTCTTTGTATTTTCCATCTTCATTTGTGAAGGAAGCTTCTCCATTTTGGAGGTGCTTGGTATATTTGATTGTACCGGGGTTCGTCGATCGTTTCTTTTTTTATTTTGATCTCGCCAGCCAATGGCGAGTGTTTCCGTCTGCCTATTACGAGGGGTTTGCGATTTCCCATCGGGAATTTCGACAAGAGGCGAGGTTGCCGGGGGTGTACGCGGCGGTTTCACGTCTCTTGGCAAATAGTAAAGAGATGTCCTTGAAGCGAGCGTAGGCTCCTCCCGTATGCGTGGTACTTACGGAGGCTAGAATCTACCGTCTTCCATTTGTTGGATACTTGATTGATGATCAAT
This sequence comes from Adenophora triphylla var. japonica, assembly GCA_022495995.1. NCBI lineage: Eukaryota > Viridiplantae > Streptophyta > Magnoliopsida > Asterales > Campanulaceae > Adenophora > Adenophora triphylla. The sequence continues at coordinate 79,621 of JAFEMH010005858.1, read as the reverse complement.
GCTTTGAGTCTCCATATACATCCGGTTACGAAATGTTACGCTCGAGGCGACTTCCCGGGCTTTCTTGCTTGGCTTCGTATCTCTTTGCATTGTTGGTTGTTTCAAAATTGACTTGATGGCTATGGGAGTATGCTCGTCCTTGGGATAAACCAAGGATCATTCCAATACCATTTCCCTTCTTGTTGGCTGCCCCATCGAAGAAGAGTTGCTAGCGGTTTCTATTTGTCAGTGAGAAAGATGCGTAGATCCGGAAATTGCGGATCGGGACCCTTGGGCTCTTTGCTTGGGAAGTCCTCAGGTTGATCTACCATTACTACGCCCTTCGTGGATTTTCGACCATGTACTTGATGTCGAACTCGGCCGGGAAGAATGACCACTTAGCTAGTCGCATTGGCAGGGGATGGCTTGTCAAAGAGATATCGGACGGGGTCCATTTTGGAGACAGGGCAAGATGTGTGCATGTAGTGTTTCGGTTTCAGGCTACCCATACTAAGGCGGTACAAGTTTTCTCTAATCTTTGATGGCGAGTTCCTTCGTCGGTTTGAATATGGGCTCGCGAGAAGATGTCAGGCGGTTGATGAAGCGGCGATGTCTTGAAGTCTTCCCATAAAACTTTTCACTTTTGTCGGAAATGTCAGCGACTTCATTATCGATGATGGCCTTGATTTTCTTGGGATCGTCTTCGATCCCTCTTTACTGTAACCATGTACCCGGTACCTTGCCGCGCTTGGCCTTAGAAGGTGCACTTCGCGAGGTTCAATCTCTTGGAGTGCTTCGAGAGTCGGTTAAAGAACTTTCTCGAATCTGTCATGTCTTGCATATCGATCCTGCAGGTGGATGATCATGTAAATCGACATATACTTCGATTTCTTTGTGAATCATGTCATGGAAGAGTACATTGCGGCACCTATTGTAAGTAGCCCGGCGTTCTTTAGCCCAGCTGTATGGCCAGGTGTAGCAGTATGTCCCCACGTGGAGTGGTGAAAACGCGATCTTAGCTTGGTCTTCCTCGGACATTTTGATCTGGTTGTATCCACCTGAAACCCGTCACGAAGAGATTTTACTTGAGAATTTGCCGTGGTGTCGGCCAACATGTCGATGTTAGGCGGTGAAATCATCTTTAGGAAATTTGGCCTTGTTGAGATCCAGGAAATCCACACGGCATCGACCTTTCCATTGGCCTTGGTGGCCGTCGCGATGTTGGAAAGCCAAGTAGGGTAATTTTCAATCACTCGATGAAACCAACTCGAAGCATTTTCTCAATCTCTTCTTTAACTTGCAAGGACCGCTATGGCTTGATCTTGCGCGACTTACATTTTGAGGCTTGGATTCGGGATCGGGGAGTGCATTGCTCCCACGATCGAGGATCGAGTCTGGCATGTCTGGTATGACCGAGCGAACACGTCAACATACTCCCAGGAGGATGCTTATCGAGGCTTCTTTTACGCATCGGCGAAAAGCGCCACTTGTGTCTCTTTAGGCTCTTGCAGCGACCCCCGAGATTCACTTTGGTCATAACCTCTTGGCCCGGCTGGGCCGGTTGTCCTCTTGTGACTACACGCTCGAGAACTTCTTTAATGTATTGTTCATTTAATGTTAATGCGCTTCTTTATCAATTGAGTTATTAACGTCTTTTAGGTTGTTTGTTTAACTTATCGGTTGTTAAAGTGGCAATGAGAGGATACTCCGAAAGGTCGGACTTTTCATTAAACGAGAAAGGAAATACATGGTTGGCTACATTATCATAGTCTTCGTAAGGCCGTTGGATGACTCGAGAGGAGCTGGACTTTACGAGGCGGCTCGAGAGGGTTTGAGGCCGGGTTTAGGGAGATGTGGGTGCGAAGCCCGGCTTGTCTTCCATTTACTGTTTGGCTTGCCCTTGGTCGGTGAAAGTTACCCAATTCTTTAGTGGCATCGCTGGATGCTTGATGAAGGTGCAGGATTGAGAGGCTTGCCTGCTGTCCCAAATCATGGCGATCATCTTTGTTTTCGGAGCCCGAGTCAATCGGAGTTTGGCACCTCCATGACTTCTTCAAAAGACTCTGTAGATTTGGTCACGAGAGCGTCTTCTATGAATTTTGGTTCCTTCTACTTTGGAGTTCTTGTCTCGAATGTGGCCTCGGCGGCTGATCCGAACGATGCTTCCCGTGGAGAGTACCTTGAGTTGCTCCTCCAGTGCAGGATTCCCTTGAATGTGTACTCGTGCTAGGCGTGGTGAAAGTTGGTCAGGTAGAGGCTTTGTGATGTTGAGGAACGCTCCCCTTATCGGATTAGCCTTGAGTCCTCAGCGCTTGAGGTCCGTGCTAGCTTTTCCATCCTTTACGTAGTCTCTGTGTTGACTATCCCTGCTTCTTTCTCATCTTCATCGGTTCCTATCGGTCCCCTCGATTCTGGCATCGGTTAATTCATTGTCGGTCCCCTCAATTCTGGCTGTCGGTTCCCTTGGTGGTCCCCTCGATTACTGCTGTCGGTTCCCTTGGTGGTCCCCTCGGTTACTGCTGTCGGTTCCCTTGGTGAAGTAATGAGCAATGTCGAAGCGTAAGGTCGGAGGTTGGGTGTGCCGTCGGAGGTTCCCCTTTGCGAGGCTTCTTGCCTTGGTGCGGGCGAGCCTTTTGTTATCCACGATGTCGGCCGGTGTTGGCACGTAACCAAGCCCTGGACCGTGGTGTGGTCCTTGACTTCGATGACTAGGTGTTGGCCTGTAACCTTTTGCGAGCCGAGTCACTGGGATGAAGTTCATGAGTTTCATCATCTTCATGGCGGGAGGAATCTTGTCGTGAGATAGTGGAAGGTCCACGTTGCATATTTGGATCTTGGAGGTTTCCGAGTGAATCCGAGTTAATGCCGTATCGTCATTATGCTTGATTTCTAACAACTTGGAATGTCGTTAGTCTTTGGTCCCCTCGGTGGTGGCCCAGCATCGCCGTGGCGTAGGTTAGCTCATTGCCTTGCATGAACTTGAGGCAGTGAAGGGTGGATGCCACACCATTGATTTGATGCGAGGGGACGCGGGATGGGCTGTGAAAGTGATTGGAATGTCGATACTTGGAATTCGGTGAGGATCATCCACTTGCCTGAACCGAGATATTAAGAGTAACAACCCAGAAGCTGTACGGGAAGTAGAGTCGTAGGCCTTGGCGAGTGTGTGCGAAGGCTTCAGATCGTAGGCTTGATGTCAGCGGAGTCCATCATCTTGGCGAGGCAAGACATTCATTCGGAACCTCCGTCTACCAATAATCGGGGAAGACGGCGCTCGTCAGCCCATTTGTGATGTAGAGCGGCTCATTGTGATCGGCCCAATTTTGGAAGGTCAAATATGTGAAGGTGATAATGTTGCGTAGTGGATGTTGCCGATCATCGAATGACCGTGCGGGGTTGCGTTCACGGGGACCATGGTATGGGCGGACTTTCCTCTAGCTTGAGCTTGTGAGGATATGAAGATGTGGCGGGGACGAGGGAAATGTTCGCTAGTGCACTTGGTGAGTGAGGATCGGGTCCTTTTCGGGGAACTCGCGTCTTCGGGCGGGCCGGGTTGCGATTACGGCTCCGTCGGCTTTTTGGTGGCCTTAGGTGGTAGTGCATGAATTTGATCCGATCGGGTTAGAACGGCGACATCGGGCTTGATCCGCCACGAACGAGGCCGCTCGGTTGAGCCATAGTTAGAGGAGGACTCCTCGTAGCATAGGGCATATGTCTTCCCTCAATTCATTGGCGTAGATGAATTTCTGGGAGCTTGGCGGCTATCTCACGGATTACGTCCCGGGATACGCAAGCAGGCGCCTGCTGTGGGGAGGTAGCTACGGTTTGGCCAGGTATTGTTCGAACGTCAATGCGCAGCAGTGGTTGCAGGGCGAAGCGTGCTGTGCTCTTGACCCTCCGGGGAGGTTGGAGAGTTCTTGGTTCGGGTGAGCAGTCTCCTTGATCTCTTCACGGTATCCCGCGCTCCTTTCCTTCTTCTTGAGCATACTCGGGGGCGTGCAGGTTGGGTGCAGCGATACTCGTGGTTTGCTAGTTTTCCTCCACTCTTGGCCCAGATTAACTTTCTTGCAGTAGAGCCTATGTCAAGAGTTAGCGCCTGCGTTTCTTCCCATGTGAGAATAGCTAGTGCTTCTTTGAACTGCGTGCGGCAGTCTAGGTAAACCTCCATCGGGGAGAGCTTTCCCTTCTTATTTATCTGAGTGGCGGGTATGTCGGAAGGTGAGTACACGGCTTCCCGAACATCTGCGCATGTAGCGGTTCTTTGTCCCGATTGATCGTTTACGTAACGAATGTAGAAGACTATGTAATCTCCCGGGCTTGATTCTTTGGAGATGTATTTCTATCTTTCTATTCCTTTTGAATAGACCTTCCTCTCTCAGTTGGCCTTTCAATTTGAGTGCGGAAATGATCTGTTCCCATCCTCCCAGGACCCTTGGGATTCTGGTTTTGTTGACATCATGTCTGGCATGGAAGAGAATGGTTTCATCGTCTTCGTCGTCGCTTTCACAGAGAACTTGCTTTCCTCGGGGAGATAAGCGCTGGTATTTATTCTGCTGTGCCGTTCCATCTCCTAGGTCATAGGGACCATTGGCCACCCTCGTTTGGCGAGAGGGGTTGGATGAGAACCGAGCGGTAGTCGAGGAAGTTGCCATGAGCAAAACCGCTTGAGGTTGAGCTGGTCTAGAGTGGCCTCCTAGCTTTTACATGTCTGAAATTTCTTGTGACACTTTAAGGGCTTGGTCCCTGTGGGTCTTTTGAGCTTGGTTTTCGTCCCAGAGAGACGATTCTCTTGGCGGCTAGTTCCATGAGGGCCTTCCTTGCGAGAGCTAAACGAGTCTCCGTAGGTGGCCTTGTCGACTAGTGTCTAGAACTGTGATCACATCCAAATCGATGAATGGCGGAAACACTTGGATTATGTTGACGAAGGAAGTTGGGCTGGGACATTCCATGCGACCTTCCTTGATCTCGGTTACCAAGAAATTCGCCCATATCTGCTTGATTAAACACACGGGGGTGTTGAATTCTGCGATGTTGGCAGTCTCGTGATCTCGTTGGATCGCAGAGTCTATCAGGCTAGCGGTTTCTTTGGCGGGATGTACGAATCAGTGGCGTGACGGCCCGGGAGCGAGAATTAAGCTGGAGCATGTTGATCTTTGAGGTGGTCATCTCCCAGTCGGAAGGCGACTACGTCTTGCGGGGAAGACCTTCATAGATGTTTTCGGGGTGGGCTGCTTGGGAAGCGTTCCAGTTGATCCCGACTTGTAGCGGGGTGAGCTTTATCTCCTTCGGCTGTTGCCCTTGGCCTTGACGGCGCTTGCGGCTTTAAGCTTATTTGACGACACGGGCAGTTGCCAGAGTGCAGTAGTCGGAGTGATGATGAGCTACGAGCTCGATTGGCCGAGCCTCGTTTACCGTGAGCGAGCGATCGTCGAGGGTAACTTTGGCGTTGCGAGAATGCAGTAATAAGGACCGGATCCTTGGTATCATCAGGGATATACGGAATAGATGATGTTGTGAAGTCATCGTCGATCCTTGATCAGAGGGTTCTTTGTCGTGTCGGCTTGATTGCTTCTAATTGTCGGATAACTACATGCTACTGGACGTTAGAGCTTGGCAATCTCCATAGTGTTGGAGCCACGGTCGTAGGTGACTTTGATTGGAACGGGTGTCGTCCTCGAAGCTGAGCATATGAATGCGAGAGATCTTCTTGCGGAGTGCCGCATCCTCGACTCAGGAGAGTCTGATTCGTCACCGTATGATGGCTCAGCCCAAAGCGTAGGGGCGTATTGCGTCACGGTGCGTTCTTTGGAGCTAGGAAAACATCATGCGTACCTTCGCTGGAGAAAAGGGGCTCGGCGGGTAGTTCCTCGTGGAGGACATCCCATACGACATCCATGCATTCAAGACGAGTATGGCGGTGCTTGTTGACCTTTATCACGAAAATCTCTTTGCACAGCGGGGGGCGAGAGTTGGCTTGAAGAATGTTGACGAATCTCCAGGTTGGAGACGGGGGGTTTGCATGCCCGCATCATGGCGATGCTCTGTGTTTCTTTCCAATCTGCCTCCAAATGTTGGAAACGACAGTTGAACTTGATGTATCGGACTACTTCAGGGTCTGCCTGCTCGAGGACATTGACATAGTTAGCATCTCCGGACTCTGAGGGATTCTGATGAGATTTGCCCCGGTAGTCCCTTAGTTGATTTGAAGGAGGTAACCCCGGTGCCTGGCAGCGGGCACGCTTGGCTGCTGTCTCAGCTTCATTTCCTATGAGGAAACTGTCCCCTCGGATGACTTCAAGATCTCCCTGGCGGTTAATGAACTTGACGCACTGATGGAGAGTGGAGGCTATGGCTTTCATGTGATGTAGCCAAGGGCGTCCCAACAGAGCTGTGAGTTCGGACGGAATGTCCATCACGTGGAATTTTGCTGGCACCATTTGGATTTCGAACCAGAACTCCAGAGTCACCATCCCCAGGATGGGACGCGACGTGCTATCATAGGCCTTGATAGTTCGGGTTGACGGAATCAGGTGGCTTTCATTGATATGTAGGGCTTGCATCATGCTGAGAGGGAGGACGTTAACGGCTGACCCGTTGTCTACCAATACTCTGGGGAGTGATATGGTGTTGAGCTTGAGAGTGATGTACAGAGCTTCATTGTGCCCCGAGGCATCTCCCGATAGGTCTTCATCACAGAACGTGATCATACTGCCATACAGTCGGGAATCGTAGATCTGATCTCTATCCGAAGAAGGAGAGTCATCCAGCCACCCGTTTCCTGTTTCCCTCTTGCGAGGTAAAGCCTTCGCTGGAGCCTCGGGATGGTGTTGAGGATGTTTATGGCGGTTGCCGCCCTTGGTTAGCACGTTGATCGAGTGCGAGTGCCAAGCTGACTTTGATCTTCCTTTGCCGGTCCGTGCTCGGAAGCTGGACAAATTGAACCTTGGCTGATCCCGCGGGGGGTTAGCCTGACCGATTGTGATAAGATTACCAAGATTTGAGGTATTCCGGTGTCCCAAGGTCTGAACTCTGGTGTCAGCAGGACTTTTCGACTTTCCCACCCCTGTTTGCTCTAAAGCTGCATAGCCTGGAGAAAGGGAGTACTGGCTGGAGTAGAGTACGTAGTAGTCGAACCTTCCGGATGGCTCTCCGAGTGTACCCACACTGGTGTCTCCAGCTTCGTATCTTTCTCTCAGTTTCTATTGAGAGGACTTCTTCTTCTGTTTTCTCGAGGATTGCTCCGGGATCATGTCTTGGGACTCGTACTCCCTGTGCATGCGGCGATCTACAAACATCGTAGCGATGTGGACATTTGATGGGGACCCTAGTGGAAGAGGCGGAGGAGCGCTCTACGGCAATATTCTTGGGAACCCATTCAATGGAATTGCCTGTTGTTGTTCGGGAAAGGATTTCATCGTATTGGGTCCACGGGGATGCTCCAATTTTCCTTCCTCTATCAAGTTCTGATTTCGTATCGTAACCCCATGCGGTTAGCCGGTGGTATGGCCGTGATGCTTGATGGAAGGCGCGACTTGCTCTTGTCGATTGACTACGGGATTCTTGGGTTTGTAATTCGTGAACGGGTTTAAGGAGCCTTCCTTGATTAACCCTTCCAAAGATCTTGCTCGGCGGCATGTCAAACTTGTCGAAGTGTACGGCAGTGCCGCCCGAGTGGAATTGTTGCTTTGTGGGGCTGGGTTTCCGTTGCCCGGCTAGCATCCCCGATGGATGTAGTTGATGACGTATCTTTCCCTCGCGGGGCCGGTGCGGGATTGAATGCAACGCCGCGACGGTATCTGTATGGCTGTGCAAGAGCCAACTTTTCCTTGAGATCCTTCTCAAACTATAAGCGGCATTGACCATGGCGGAGATGCAGGGAAGAAATGATGACTGATGAGCGTTCTGATGGACGATCTTAAGCAGGACTTGAAGATCCGCATCTGTTCATCCTTGGAGAGTGGCTCTATGATTTCGGAGAGTTTCCAACTCCACCTGTTGTAGAATTCTCAGAAACGCTTTCATCCGCTTTACGCTCGGTGGTGATTAAGTCCTCACGACTTGTTTCCCACTCTAAGTTGGATCTGTCAGTTCCCAGGGAAGATGTTACGATCGATCCCAGTGTGGCGATCCGCAGCTTGACCCTCGAAAACCATCGTAATGGCCGAGCTTTTGAGCGTATCTTTGGAAGTGGTCGGCCATTTCTTTGGAGGGTTGCTCCTTTCGCTCTCATGCCGAGAACGTAGGTGTCGACATGCATTTGAGGACATTCGGTTCCGTCGAATCGGTCCATCTCCGGCATTCGGAACTTGGCAGGGAGAGGCATGACCATTCCCGGATTTGTGGATTTGAGCATTTCTTGCTTTGAGCTGCTCATGGTGGCTTTCAGGTCTTTCATCTGTTCGACCATCCAGGCTAAGGTTGGGTCCAGTGGTGGGTGTGAGGCTCGGCGGGTGCTTTACCACGTGAGCGGTAGTGATTGGAGGTGGGAGGCTTGATATATATGGATATATGGGAGCCTTTACGGTGTATCGGGGTTTGTCCCGGTGTTTTGGAATTCGTGTATAGGTAAGGGGATGAACAGGGAGGGTATTGAAGGATATTGGCATCTGTTTGAGATGGTCCGGTGCTGGTGGTATTGAGTGATGGGAGTATCAGCGGCTTGGCCAATATGACGGGGTTGCCACGAGAGGTGGCAACGTGAAGCCTAGGGTCGAATTTGTTTCCTTGGTTCGAAGGAATCCCGTAAGTTGGTGGGGGAGGAACCTGGTTGAAGGTTTGAGGAACTGGTTTCGGGGAATCGTCATCCTCGACTAGGACGAAAGTACCATCTGACTGGGGGATAGCTGCTATACCTCGCTCATTCAAAAGCTGTACTACGAAATTCTGCTGATCTTCTTTCTGCCTCTTGTGAACCTCACAAGCCCGGATGGCTTCTTCCAAAGTCATATTCGTTACCGGTGGCGGGGGTCCATCCCCGTCACGATTTCTCGGTGAACTAGACATGTCGGATATTCTGGCTGAGGGAACTGAGGGAACCGAAGAACTGTACGTGCCGTAAGCGCAATTACGCGGCAAGGTGCTGACCCGGAAATCTGAACCACTTTCTGCTCACTGCAGGGAACGAAAGGGAGGGTTTAGGCTTTGGAAAAGGGTATTTGGCTCAAGGTTTCGGGCTTGTGCAATGTGCAGTTACCGATTAATGTTTACTTAAAATGCATTTTCTCAGAGTCCTAATCAGTTGGAAAAGAGCGTGTCTTCTTTTTCGCAACTAATCCTAGAGCTCTAATCAGTGGATCTCGTCACTACGCTTATAAGCCCCTAGTTTCCATTTGTAGATCATCTTTCTCGGGACGGACAATCCCGAGCGAGGTCCTATAAGGCAAGCGAGTTCCACCGACAAAGGAAAAAGTGAACTTAAGGCTAGCTGAGTTGTGGTGACACGGTGTCACGTTGAACCTTCGGGTATATTTTTCGGCAGAGCTCCGCGTCAAATTCAAGGCTTAAAAGCTCAAGACTTCGGGTCGGGAATGACCTTCGGTCTCAATCTCTCGAGCTTGACTCGTGGCGGAACCCGGCGTAAAAACATACACTTAGGCTTTATGACACGAACTAAGCCAAAAACCAACCGGGGTCTTGGACAAAGTGTGACACAAAGAGTGTATGGCTTACACGGGCTAGGATGGGCTGTTTGGGACGACCCCGTGTGCCCTCGAAAGGTGTCTGGCAGACCAACCGAGGTGCAACTGATAAGGCCATCCCGGGTTACGGGTTGTAGTGTGCAGTGTACCGAGGCAGCAGGTGCACGTGAAGTGCAGTGTACCGAGGCAGCAAGTGCGAGTAGTGTGCGTTCACTAAATTTTTTTTTTCCTAAGTAAAACAGAGATTTTTCAGAATGTGTCTTAAAGAATTTTGATGCGCAGTTTAAAAGATAGCATGAAAATCAAACATGAATAGGGATGCACAAATATGGTATGATTTTGAAAAGACGACAATGCAATGCCTTTGAAATAGCCATTCAAGGTTTAAAGTAACACACGCACACGAAAACGAGGAGTTTGACCCACGAAAGGATTTTTTTTTTTTTGAAAACAACGGCAGTTTTTTTTAAAAAGTATCCTTGTCCCCAGCGGAGTCGCCAACTGAAATTACCCGGGGTTTTCGCGCAGACGCGAAAAACGCGGTTGTCTTTCGCGGAGGGTTGGTGTCTGAGACCTCACTTTTCGGGAAGGAAGAGGAGTCGCCACGCGGTTTTTGTATTTTGAACCCAAAACGTTGAGAAATGGCTATTGTGAAAATGGTGTAGTTTTTATTGGTAGCAAAAACTTAGGAAAAGGCTTTGAAAACAGGGGGTCATTTTTATTGGCAGCAAAAATGAGTAAAAATATTTTTTTAGTACCAGAGAATGTTAGGTTCGGAGGTCACGTTACGTTTCGGGAAGAGTATTATGAGATCGCCCGAAACGCTTCGTATGACGAGTCTTTCTACCTTTCTCGAAATCGTGTGTGTGTGTGTGTGCGTGTGTTTGCATTTTGAAAAGGGGGCTTGAATGACAAGCTTAATCTTGGTTTGAATGTCAAACGTTGATTAGGTGATCTTGTTTGAAAAGACGAGCGTTTGAATGACAAACGTCGGTTTTGTAGTTTTAGGAAAAGTGGCGCGAATGCTGATTTCAACTGTTTATCTTAAGTGTCAAATGTTGACTTTTAAGAAAAGAGCGTTTGAATGTCAAACGTCGGATTTTTGAGTTTGAAGATGAGCGTTTGGATGCCAAACGTCATTTCGCGCATTTTGAAAGAGAGTTCGAAGGTCGAACTCCGGTTTTGAACTGGGTGATAGGTCTAAAGTCGCACGCCTACAAATTAAATACCAAGACTCTACTCGGCTACAAAAACTGCAGCTAGGACAAGTCCAGGGTCGATCCACTGAAGAACGGTTATTCGATTGCACAATTGTCACTTGACAAGATTGGGGGTTTGTTTAATTTTAATTAAATTCCTAAAACAGAAATTAAAAACTAAGTTGTAAAACAATTAACGGAAAACACTTCAGATTTGTTTCCGTCCCCGTTTATCAATCCAATATCATCGGCACAATTTCTTTTCCTTCCTTCCTTCCTTCCTATTCACTTGATCCGAGATGTATTTCAATCCCTATTTCTTTCTTATTAATGGTTATAAGCAGTGACACACTCACCTATTCCCCTAATCAATACCTAAACCTAGCGGCACGAGTCCTAGATTCACAATATTGATTGATAAAGCTCTAAGAAATTAAGATCAAGAATTTCACTATTCTTTTGCAAATAGAACAAAACCTAGTTTTACCCCCCTTTTTAATTTACCACGACACGTGCATAAATCTCAAAGATGCTACTTGTGAAAAATCCTAATCTGACACAGACTTAAGATTAAACTAGCATTAAATCAATTACCGGGGAAAATAGGGTGATCAAATCTCAAAACCCTAGAAACGATTTATCAATTAAAACAAGTAAAACTATGAATAGGGATTCAGAAATAAAGAAATCAATACCTCAATTGAATTAAACAAACGGTTCAGGATTCAAATCCGAAGCAAAGAATTTAAGCTTCCATGAAAATTGCTGAATTCTCTAAGGAATAATGCTAATATGAAAAACGTAGAACCCTTGTTCAGTCTTCAAATCCCATATTTATACTTAATCATAAACCTAAACTAATAAGGAAAGGAAAAGGAAAAAAATAATAATAAAGATCCTCCGATACGCGTATACTTGCTGCTTAGGCTGACGTCACAATACGCTTGGAGCACGACTCGTTCAATTCTTCACCACTCGTGCACCTCTTCACTACTCGTGTACCTCCCAATTCACTCGTGCCACGCATCGTGATAATCCAGGTACTCGTGCATGATCCTCTCATGACTCGTGCAAGGAGCCACGAGTCGTGCTACTGTCTGTTCATCAAAATTCCAGCTTCTGGATCTTTGGCCCTTGAAGTCTCCACATTATTACACTTTGCCCCCTTTTCCTGCAGTTGACCTGACTTTGACTGAATGTTGACTTTCCAACTCGCCTCTTCCATTAACATTGCTCCAACAACATCAATGTCATCAAATTACATAAAAATACTAACAATATCTCCCTATTACATTGTTTCCTCATAAATACCATATATAACAATTAATCTCAATTGACCATCAAATTATACCAAAATTTCCATAATATGTCAAGAAAATCGAGGAATTATCATAGATAACAACCAACCTATCAAATTCCCCCACGCTTAGACCTTTTACTCGTCCCTGAGTAAATATCTAAATTCTCGCTAACTCCAGGTCTAAAATAGATGCGCGAGGGAAAAATGATTCCCCTAACTCCTCTAAACTCCCAATCAATGATGTCAACCAAACAAGCTCGGAAAATGAATCCGCTCCTTATCACTCCAACAATATAATGGTATCAATGGCCTTAGTTTGATCCCCAACTCCACTTATGCAAAAATGGGTCATCCAAACTAAGGCCCACACATCAAAAAGCTAGGGGGAATATAATGTCCTACCCTTCCCCCACGCTATCCTCACTCTACTACTACCTCAACCCAGGTCAATGTCCCAACAAAGACCTACCTCGCAAAATACGCCAGCTCCCCTTATATCGCCAAAAGAAACACGAGGATTTTCTAACCTACCGCCTCTAAATCAAACCTCCTACTCCAAGAATAGTCAATCCTACCCTACGCTCCAAACCTCCCTTATGTCGCCACGCCGGTCATTTCACAAGATAATTTCAAAGTAAATCCTCTCCTTTTGCCTAAGTGCCCTTTCGGGTTTTCACTTAACCTCTTTTTTTTTTTATAATCTTTTTTTTTTATAATCTTTTTTTTTCATCTTTTTTTTTTTTTTTAAAGAAATCATGTACACAATATAAATCAATCCACTCCCCCACGCTTCAATCTCACACTGCCCTCAGTGTGACAAAGAACAACATAATAAAGAAAAAAACGTGAGGGAGTAAGGAGAATACCATCAATGCCAACAGCTCCAAAAGGACCGAGAGGACTCTCCAAATCGAACTCCTCTCTCAGAGCGCCTCTACCTCCTCCGTGCTGCCCTGCCATCCATCATCTCAGTGTAATATGCAGGAACAGGCTCATATACTCTTGGCTCGGGCTGCTGCACGTAGGCCTCCAACTGCTGTTGCCTCCTACTCATCACTACGATATCATCTTCAACCCCCTCCAGTCTATCTGCTAATTCCTCTCTTTGCAAGTCCGCCTCTCTCATATGTTCCTCAATCCTCTCATATCGGGCCGTGTGTGCCCGGTTCTGCTCATCTAAATATGCTCGCATCTCTTGCCACTGACCAAAGGATCCCCGCTGGCTCGAACTACTAGCCTCCTGTCTCCTAGGCTCCTGCCTCTCAACATGCGGCTCCTCCTCCTCATCATCCTCACTCTCGGGTATCTCGCCCCTATCGATTGCAAGCTGCCTAGCAGAAATGTCAACCACCCCAGGCATACGCCAATCCCTAGGCTGATCTCCACATGGGTAAATTGCGTCACTAGCACATCTCACTCTCAAGCCATAAAAAAAAAGTTAATGGGGGATGCCTGATAATGGTGGGTATAGAGAGAAATAGAGACCGAGGTTGGGAGGAAGAAGGAGTTGGGAAATAAGGGGTTTTGAAAATAACAATCAGCTTCCCTTCTTTGTTTTTGTTTGTCCGTAATTAGCAATTGGGAGCGGACGCTCCCCCACATTGGGAGCAGACGCTCCAAATCTCCAGAAATTTACCTTCGATTTTGAGCAATTGGGAGCAGGCGCTCCCCCAATTTTGGAGTCGATGCTCCCAAATTTCAGTAATCTTTTTTTTTTGAACAGAAATTGACCACATGATGTTTTTGCTTCTTCTCCATGCTTTTCCCTGCACAACACCACACACAAAAATACCTTAGTAGCACCAATTCCACAAAAATAAATTAGTAAAAAGAAATAAAATAAAGATAAAAGTAACGAAATTCCCGGGTTGCCTCCCGATAAGCGCTTTTGGTTAAGGTCGTTAGCCCGACCGAATTCCCATTTCAATGGGGATTAAAGGTGGACACCTTGTTTTTGGTCTTAACTTTTCTTCCCTTGGCCCACCTCGCACATTCACGAGTACAAATACCCAAAATTTTCCACACATCTGCACCATTCTTGATTAAATCGGGAGGATCCCAAAACAAATTTGTGGCCTTTTTCTTGGCCTTTATCTTCTTTTTCTTTTTCTTGGGGACCCCCCAAGAAATTTTTGTGCTCTTTTTCCTATAAATCGCGGACACATGCTCCAAGATCTTCACCTTTTTCTGACTCCTTTCCTTCTGGTTTCTCTCTAGTCTCTTGAATGTGTCAAAGATAGCCTTGTCAGGCTTCAATTTTCTATCCTCCTTCAATGCACAAGGAAACGGAGGGACAAGCTCATAAATAGGAGACACGAGTGGAATATACTTCTCTTCAGGAATTTTCTCTTCCACCTTCTCCGCCTCCAACTCTGGCTCAACACTCCTTTCAACCTTCAGTTCGGGCTCTATAGATACCATTTGCCCATCAACCTTCTTTTTCTTCCTCACATAAACATCACAAATAGATGGCTTATGATCACCCCTATCATTATTATTATTCATCTCTTCCAGATGCAAACTTCTTCTAACCTGAAATATCTTTCAATTTCCGGAACAAAGGGACTAGCAAGTTGATTAGCAGAACGGGTATGGACCATAAAAGGTTCCACACCACAAGATGACAATAGTAATAATGCTCGCTAAACAGGAAACAAGAAAAAGAAAAAGAAATAGATTAAGAAAAAAAATAAGAGTGCAAACAAATAAAACCGTTCCCCGGCAACGACGCCAAAATTTGATAGGTCTAAAGTCGCACACCTACAAATTAAATACCAAGACTCTACTCGGCTACAAAAACTGCAGCTAGGACAAGTCCAGGGTCGATCCACTGAAGAACGGTTATTCGATTGCACAATTGTCACTTGACAAGATTGGGGGTTTGTTTAATTTTAATTAAATTCCTAAAACAGAAATTAAAAACTAAGTTGTAAAACAATTAACGGAAAACACTTCAGATTTGTTTCCGTCCCCGTTTATCAATCCAATATCATCGGCACAATTTCTTTTCCTTCCTTCCTTCCTTCCTATTCACTTGATCCGAGATGTATTTCAATCCCTATTTCTTTCTTATTAATGGTTATAAGCAGTGACACACTCACCTATTCCCCTAATCAATACCTAAATCTAACTGACACAGTCTAGATTCACAATATTGATTGATAAAGCTCTAAGAAATTAAGATCAAGAATTTCACTATTCTTTTGCAAATAGAACAAAACCTAGTTTTACCCCCTTTTTAATTTACCACGACACGTGCATAAATCTCAAAGATGCTACTTGTGAAAAATCCTAATCTGACACAGACTTAAGATTAAACTAGCATTAAATCAATTACCGGAGAAAAGAGGGTGATCAAATCTCAAAACCCTAGAAACAATTTATCAATTAAAACAAGTAAAACTGTGAATAGGGATTCAGAAATAAAGAAATCAATACCTCAATTGAATTAAACAAACGGTTCAGGATTCAAATCCGAAGCAAAGAATTTAAGCTTCCATGAAAATTGCTGAATTCTCTAAGGAATAATGCTAATAGGAAAAATGTAGAACCCTTGTTCAGTCTTCAAATCCCATATTTATACTTAATCATAAACCTAAACTAATAAGGAAAGGAAAAGGAAAAAAAAATAATAAAGATCCTCCAATACGCGTATACTTGCTGCTTAGGCTGACGTCACAATACGCTTGGAGCATGACTCGTTCAATTCTTCACCACTCGTGCACCTCTTCACTACTCGTGTACCTCCCGATTCACTCGTGCCACGCATCGTGATAATCCAGGTACTCGTGCAGGATCCTCTCACGACTCGTGCAAGGAGCCACGAGTCGTGCTACTGTCTGTTCATCAAAATTCCAGCTTCCTAATCTTTGGCCCTTGAAGTCTCCACATTATTGCACTTTGCCCCCTTTTCCTGCAGTTGACCTGACTTTGACTGAATGTTGACTTTCCTAATCGCCTCTTCCATTAACATTGCTCCAACAACATCAATGTCATCAAATTACATAAAAATACTAACAATATCTCCCTATTACATTGTTTCCTCATAAATACCATATATAACAATTAATCTCAATTGACCATCAAATTATACCAAAATTTCCATAATATGTCAAGAAAATCGAGGAATTATCATAGATAACAACCAACCTATCACCGGGCGTGTCAAAGTTAACGATTTTTACGGGAAAAAATGTATTAAATAATTTTGAATGTCAAAATTCGGCTTTTAAGTTTGAAGATGAGCGTTCGGATGCCAAACGTCATTTCGCGCATTTTGAAAGAGAGTTTAAAGGTCGAACTCCGGTTTTGAATCGGGCATTACATTGTTAACGATTTTTACGGGAAAAAACGTATTAAATGATATGCAATCAATGAATCGGGCTGCGACTCGGACTTTGAAAAGTAAATACTATCACGATCCAAACGGGTTAGACTTTGTAAATGACAGTATTTAAAGTGCGGTATCAACGGAATCAAACGATCCGGAATCGTAAATGACGATCGACGAGCCAAACGACTCGGAATTGTAAATGACGATCGATGAGCCAAACGACTCAGAATTGTAAAGCTGCAAGAAATGTAAATGACGTTCGACGGATCAAACGGTCCGGAATGGTAAATGACAGGAATTTAAATAACGTTCGACGGATCGATCGATCCGAAATTGTAAATGACAGAAATTTAAACGGAACGGGGTCAGAACGCCGTTTTAACCCGAGATTACTTCTCTTACGGGAAGAGAAGAGGATCGAGGGGCTAAAACGTATCGGACCCCATTAGACGGAGGCGTCTACATTTCAACGATGTTCGTCCGAAACGGTTATAGCGACTGGCGCATAAACCGAGGCGGAACGAGAGATTAGAGAGAGGGAGTTATACCTATGGCTAGGGTCGACTCCTTTGGCTCGGGGGGTGTATACGGGATATGAAAAGTGGTGTGGAATGGTGTTTCAGAGTGAAGGGGGGCATATTTGATCAAAATACAAAGTTTTCACGCGAATCGAGACTAAACGGGAGCTCGGGAAGGGGTGAAAAGGGTTTGGGCCGTGGCTGTGGTGATTTTGGGAGTAAATTTTTGTTGTTCTCAAATGGCTTTGACAGCCCTTCTATTTATAGGTGAAATTTCAGCATGAGTCCGACTGGACTTAGCTTGAAATCCAGGGGGTTTTGTGAAACTTTGGAAATTGGAGGGACTTGCTGGCAATTTCTGAGAGTCTGTAAAGGAGTCCGGCCGGACTTGGACTGCATACCTGGGGTATTTTAGTCTTTTCTCCTTGATTTTTGATTGAAAGGTGACTAGAGGGAGGTGGCATTCGTGCCACGTGTCCCATGACTCACAGGCTGTGTGGGAGTTCGTTCCCAGGTCCCGATTTTTTCCCTTTTTAAAATAACAGTCCGGAAAATGTCCGAAATGCCCCCAGAAAGTGCCAAAAAGTGCATTTTTCAGGAAAAGCCGTACTTTTACATGCGATGGTGTGTGTTAAGTACGTTTCGACGTCGGGATGCACGGGGCAGTCCCAGGGACGTCTCGTTGGCTTGGCAACGGGGAGCTTAACAAAATCATCAGAATCATTTGGAGCCATATGTGGCTTGGCAACGGGGAGCTTAATGGGTTCCGGTTAACCTGGAGCGGGCCAGTTAACGGATTTCGGTTAACTTTCTAACGGATTTTGATGATCTGGATTTGGGTACTTACAACACCTTTCTCAATAGACTCAACAAAATCATCAGAATCATTTGGAGCCATATGTGGCTCTAGCAGAGAATGTTCAAAGTAACATGGACATATTCTACTATCTTTAAACTGGTTCTATTAAAAACATGAAAATCTTTAAAATGTTTAGCATACCTAACAAAAATACCTTCATCAGCCTTTGCATCAAATTTACCTCTATATTCTCTTCCATTTAGAGAACAAAGCACTTACATCCAAAGATCTTGAAGAAAGAAATGTTCGGGGATCTTCCTCTCCAAAGTTCATAGGGAGTTTTGTTGTAGGTTTTGTTGATGAGGGAACGATTTTAAGTAAAACATGTACTGTTGACAGCTTTAGTCCAAAAATATTGAGGGAGTTTTGCTTCATCTATCATCATTTTTCCAGCCTCAGTCAAGGTTCTATTCTTTCTTTTCACAGCACCATGTTTTTTAGGAACCCCAGGGGTAGAAAATTTGTGATCTATTCCATGTTCATCACAGTATAAAGCAACACCGTTATTCTTGAACTCCGTTCCATTATCCGATCTTACGCTCACGATGTCGTCTTCTTTTTTAGTTGGAGTTTCCTAAATAGAGCATTCAAGATATTATAATAATCTTCTTTTGAAATCATCATTTCCACCCATGTATATCTTGAGTAGCCATCCACCATAACTAGGGTATATTTGTTTCCTCCAATGCTTGCGGTGGTGAATGGTCCAAGCAAATCTATGTGAATCAGTTGTAAACATCTTGTTGTTGAAGCAACGGTCTTGCTAGGGAAAGAATCCTTATGTAGTTTACCAATTTGGCAAGCAGTGCACTTCTTGGAATGATGATCAGCTTCTTTGGGAAACGCTATGACAAGATTATCCCTTTCTAGCTTCGCTAAATACTTGAAGTTCAAATGAATTAAGCGCTTATGCCACAACCAACTATTTTCGCTCACATTCTTTGCTACAAAACAGAGATTAGTAACAATATTTATACTATTTAAATCAATAATGTAAACATTATTCTTACAAGTCCGTGTGAGCAAAGTGACGTCGGAGGTTCCATCTTTGATAAAACAATTTTGTGAAGTAAAATGGCAAGGCAATCCTTTGTCGTATAATTGAGATATGGAGAGAAGATTGTGTTTGAGACCTTTAGCAAGAACTACTCTTTCTATAGGGATTTTTCCTTTCCGAATCTTTCCATACCCAATGATCTTTCCTTTATTATCATCACCAAAAGTAACCGAGTGACCTCTCTCTTCATTGACTTCTTCGAGCAAGTTGGTATTTTCGGTCGTGTGTCTAGAAAAACCACTATCCAGATACCATTCATTTGATTTTGACTTTGAAGATCCAACCATGAAGCATAGAACCTGAAAATAAACATTTAAGAAAATGTCCCCTTTATTCTTTGGGTCCTAGGGTTAACACCTTTTGACAACCCACTCATGTCTGACATGTAGTGTTTTATATCCCTTGGCATTTGGAGTGAATCTCAAAAGGAATTCAGCAGCCTTATGGCCAAAACAATCACACAGAACAATGTTAAAAGCCACTAAGCTGAGTTTTGACAAACTCTCTATTTTCCTTAGGCTTGGCATTATCAACTGAGTTAGATGAGCTAGTTTTGACAAAGTAGGAATTTTGAAATTCTGAGGCGCTTATTCTAGATGCACTTGCACTACTCGAGGGAGCAGAGCGAGCGCTTGGAGAATGAGCGCTTATTGTTTCAAGTTCAATTTTTTCATGTGTTGGCTCTTCTATAGCCTTTTATTTCATCTTGCCTTTCATAGTTTGATTATTTGGGTAAACATAATAAAAGGTTTGTCTTTTGACTTGTTCCTGTCTTGTACCCTTAGAATTAGAATGCTTAGCCTCGAGAATTTTATGAGTTTGTTTAGAGAACTCCTTATCCTTTTCACAACAGAAAGCGCACTTCAAACTATCACTAGTTGAGAAACCCAAGCCTTCTTTATCACCATTAGACTTTTGGGATTCTAAGATTTGATCCATAGTGACACAAGATTTGGTCCACTCATCAATGACCTTTTTGAGATCATCATTTTGAGCAACCAAGTCATCATTTCTCATTTGGAGCGCAGAGTTCTTAGTTTTCAAGACAATGTTTTCTTCAGTAAGAGGAGTCATGCTCTTAATTTTATCCTTAAGCGCTTGAATCTCAATTTTCATAAGATTTTTCTTCGTCTTAATCTGTAAAATTTGATCAAGTGATAGTGCTAAAGCTTTCTTAACATTTTGGTATCTATCGATCACTATTTAAGTCACTTTGATCATCTGTTCTTGTTCCAAGATAGAATCATCATCAACAACCCTTCTTTTGAAAATAGAAGTTGTAGTTTTTTGGGGGCCAAATTGGGACGAGAAAAAGATTAGTTTCCAATCTTTTCACTAGGAGTTAAGTTACCGCTGCTGATAAGCTCCTCCGCAATGGGTCCTTTTGGTTTTCTCTTTGGGATTTCCTCATCTTCATTTTTGGATGACATGGATGAATCATCATCTTCTGAGTCACTGTAAGTATCCTTAGCAACAAGGCAGAGATGTACCTCTTCGGTATCATCATCTTCGCTTTCCTCTTCAGAATCTGTTTCAATCCATGTTTCAAGCTTTTGTTTCTCATTCTTCAGCAATCATACCCTTTTGATGAGAAGTTTTTGAAGGGTAGGTTTTCTTTTTTAAATACTCATATTTAGGTGTGGTTCACTCAGAAGTAAAATGACCTGGTATTCTACAATTGTAGCGAACAAAATCTTCCTTGCCCTTTGATCCACTAGCCTTTGAAAATTTTGCTGGAGTTTTGATTTTTGAAAAGGTTTTCGAAGATTTTATGAATTTTTGAAATATCTTTACAAAAATAGCAAATTATTCATCATCCATATCGATTAGAGAGGAGGCAGAAATATTAGAGTCTGAGGTAATCTTAGAGGATGATTCTTCCTTCTGATTAACAACAGATGATATTTAGAGTGATTTAGTTTTCCCTTCAAGTTCATCAATCCTTTCTAACTTAAGCTCATAAACCTTAAAGTTGGTATACAGATTTCCAAGAGTCCAAATATCTAGAAATTGTGTATCTTCCAAGGAAGTAGATCTATTCAACCATTTGGAGCCAACAACATTAACATTAAGAATGGGAGCATGTGAATAGTTAGTCGTTGCCATAGCTTGCTGAGTTGCCATTTTGAATCGGCACCCTGAGTTATTAAGCTTGAAAAACAAAAATGAGTTTTAAAGGTGCTTGCTCTGATACCACTTGTTGTTCCCAAAGGGGCAACAAGGGTAAAAAATAGCTAGAGGGGGTGAATAGTTGTTTTTGAAAATCTTTTTCAACCCTTTTGCAAAGCAATGGATAATGCGCACTAACCCAATTTTTTTTATGAAAAGCGCTTAAAGAGTTTGTGAAATGCACAACGGAATATTTTGGGGCGCTTAGAACTCACACATTTGAAAAGCGCTTGACTAAAATTTAGGCACAAACTGGGGAGCTTAGGCAATTTCAACTATTACACAAATAACTCAAACTCATTACTTATTAAGATTAAACAAGTAAAGCAAGTAAGAACAAGTAAGATCATAATGTAAAGAGTAGAAAGTAACTGCATAATATTTGGAGAGGTTAAATTCTTAAAGATCTACGTTCTCTACTAAGATGGTTAGTATTGGATTTTCTAACTACTAGATTTTGTATTGATATTCTTTTCTTGGGAGTTTACAAATTATGGAGAGCAGAAATCAAAAATCTAACTTTAAAGCAAATCATATTCTATAACCAGTGTATCTATAAAAGAAAGATCTAAATGATCAATCTTCAAGAGCTGTATGTGTGTGTTTTAGAAATTATGTCTCTTTTAACCTATATGATTTAAAACACAGTAATTTCTAAGTGTTACAAGGCTTTAGGATCCGGGCTTGGAATGTAGAGTATGATGGTATGAAGGTTGTTCTTGTGAAATCTGGAAATCTATGAGCAATCTTCAAATATTCAAGAAGGTATCTCAAGCAATATCTCAATTAACTTCAAATGTTTGAACTTAAGGGATATTTATATTAGAGCCTTCAAAAAATAGCCATTGGAAATCTTTAAAGGTAAGTACAAAAAGGACAATGTGTTGTTGCACATTGATTGATCCAAGTGTACTTAGCTAGCCATTAGACAAAGAGCATTTTGGATAAGAAAGTGAGTTGTCAATGGACATATGTCTTCATCTTGAGATATCCACTTAATCTCTTGTGCATCGTTGGATTTCCAAGTGATTGGGCTAGCCTTCAATTCTCCAATCCTTTAAGTCTTGAGGAGTTTTAGACAACCAAGCACTTCCTACATGGTGAAAGGCGCTTGAAATATTCAAGTTTTCAGGCGCTTCACCAATGAGGAGTTTCTATGTGCCTCAAAACAAGATATCAGTCCTAAAAAGCCTAACTAGTAACAATGGACTTAGCTAAAATTGAAGTATAAATACTTCTTACATAGGGTCATAAAGTCCATGAAATAAAACTTAGGTGATGGTATCAATCAAATGTAACAATTTTAGGAGTTTATAAGCGAGCATACCCAATAATGTTCTTACTTGAAGCATCTTTTTGTCATTTTGTTTTCACAAAATGCACATAGAAGACACAATTAAACGGAAATTAAAAGATAAGACTCTTTATCAAGACGGACTATCAAACCATAATGGAGAATAACTAGACATTATACAAATTATGACAGATTCTCGTCTCTACAAATAGAGACTAAGAAGTACAATTCATTTGAACTGGAAGTGAGGCCAAATCATCCTAGAATTATATGTTTAGAACAACAAAAATGTAAAGCAGGCTTAGTTCTACTAATTAGCAGAAAGATGAAACAATCAAACCTTTCGTTATCAAGATTTATATTAGCATTACTTGTTAGAATTAAATATTGGCACAAGTTCAGATTAAACATATTTATTCAAAAGGAGCAATCATGTTATCAATCAGATTAACAGTAATAACAAATATAGCCAAAAGCATAACAAAATAGCAAAGTACGCATACCAGGAAAAATAGCAAACAGAAAAACAAAAGGGAGTCAGAAAACTTATCAGATTGAGTCACCTACGTAAAACTCACATAAGAGAAATTATTGCCCCTTTAGTGGTGCGGCACAAGGTTTAGGCCAAATTCTCAGAGGATAAAAGGATCTCAGGAAACGTACCGAGAAATCTTTCACGAATAGGTACAAAACCACTTGGGCATGCTGCACCACTTTGCCTGAATCCTCCGCTGAGATCAACCACATAAACAGTATGAAGAAGATAGATTTTGAGTTGCAAAAATTAGAGAGTAATTTTGCGCGTCTAGATATCTGAACTGGGGCTGTTATTTATACTTGTATATGTTGACCAGTTCGTTTAGGAAAACGACTCCTAAACGTAACCCTAATCTTGCAGAGAAAGTTAAATTCCCATCAGTAAACTGAGATGTATCTCGTGTGAGACAACTCCTCTCGTACGATACAAGTCCCCATATCAACATCTTCATTTGGTTAAGATGTTGTCGCATGCGAGAAAAGTTCCCAGATCAGTTTCCCCTGTTGGCAAAAAGTAAGCCTCAAATAAACTTTTACTAAAGAGAAAAAAGGTTGCCCCAAACCGAACTAATTCACCCAAATGCCCATGCATGTGCCCGCATCCAAAGCATGAAGCTGAGAAAGAAAGCGAGCACATGTGTGTTATTGAGGTTCAAGCCACCTAACATGATACTTGAACAAGGGCTCACGAAGTGCCCTTTTAATTTAAGGCACATCAACTTCCTTTTCCATTCCTATATCGGATGGAGCACTAAAGCCTTTTATATGTCCAACAAAAGGGGTTGGTTTACATCTCTCACCTATGTGGAATAACAACCAAACTCATTTCATCATTAACCTTTAAAGAGTTTTAATTGCCAAAGTTGGAGGTCTTAGAACTATGGATTTAATCCATCATTTGGCTTTCACCAAAACATCAATTTGCCTCTAGTTATATCATACAAAGTATATCATCATTGACCATGGTCAAACTCAATGGGACCCACCCAAAGTTTCGGCAAATGCCAAATTTTCAACAATCCTCCACAAATCCATGGTGATAAGACGGGTAAAGATTATCCATGTCGTGCTTTCAGCGGATTGTGCCTCCTAGCTTGAACCCCTACCTAGTCAGCCAACGCAAACCCCTACATGATCTAGGTGAACGAGTATCTTGAACCTGATTCCATTGGGTGTAGAGGCATTTGTTAGTAACAACACGATAAAGGCTATGACAACATCATTTATCCTTATATTTGATGCTTATAAGCCATACGTCCCGATCCTCTGTCATGAGTGCTTTTAAGGAATAACACTTTTCCTCTAATTGCAGCTAAAAATAACACTCACATAGTTAGGAATCTCTAAAGATGTACTGCTAACATCTTGTCTAAAAGACTTGATCCCATTCAAAGCCTAAAACTTTTACTATACTTGCAGTAACGAACACCTTGCAGGTTTATTAGGGGACAGACTCAAACATGTAACATGTCAATCTATTTTAGGTGTTCCAATTCACCCTACAACTTGTTATCACCACATTGAACCTTCTTTCTGATATATCCACTTAGATAGGTTGGGTTACTACTACGTATGAATCAGATAAGGTTCATTCCCATCCCCAACCTGAAATTTTGAACAAGAGCTAACTTAAGTCCTTTGGTTAAAGGATCGATTGTGTTATTGTTAGTCAAATATATGTATAGCTTAGCAATTGTTTAATCCCAATCATTAAGGGATTATTGAGGACCCCTAATTTTAACTAGACTACATAGAATTTTTTATGTACCCTTAGGATCCCATTAGTGCTAGTGCCTGTGTTTTTATACTTGTTATTTCTTAAAGATGATTGAAGACTTGAAGACCTTAAGTTTTTCCAAATATAATATTGGTTTACTTGTTCAACCGGCTAAGGCCTCAAATGGTTGACTGCCTCAACCAGTCATGAGCTCAGCTGTTCAACCCTTCAACCAGTTTAGTCAGTTAACTGTTTATGCTCATCAGTTACTCAGTTACTGCAGTCGGTCAAGCTTACACAACAAGTTTTCATCTGTTGACCTA
This sequence comes from Adenophora triphylla var. japonica, assembly GCA_022495995.1. NCBI lineage: Eukaryota > Viridiplantae > Streptophyta > Magnoliopsida > Asterales > Campanulaceae > Adenophora > Adenophora triphylla. The sequence goes on along the minus strand of JAFEMH010005858.1, from coordinate 54,698 downwards.
GTATTAATTTCTCTCACCCACTTAGCCTACTAATTAGCTAAAGTTGGTAGAACAGTTGCTATGAAGACCTTGTTGCGGCCTTCTCAGTAACTACTGTTGGGTTTTACGGGTCCATGCGCAGCGGAATTAAGCATTAAAATCATAAAACCCAAGAAGCCCTAGGATCCGTTCTATACAATTAATTTGAATACCTATGAGATAGAATTAAACCAACCTTGAAACGCTTTCCGGTCTTGAGCTATCGAACGATTTGATTATGTGATATCGAATCACAAACTTCGTTCTTCAACTTGCTTGAACTCTAGGCCTTGATCGATGAACGAGCGAAGACCCTCTTTCGGTATCCACACCTTTGAATGAATTCAAGAACAATTTCTTGATGATTGCTAGATCTAAAACCTTGAAGAATATTGAGAGAATTTGATTGTGAATTTTGCTTTAAAATTTCGGCTAGGCTTTTAGGTCTGACAGAACCCTTGTATTTATACTACAATAGTGTAAATACCTCTTCTAATCGAATTAGGAGAGACAGGCTGTCAAAAACGCGTATTGGCCTATTATGTCGCGCGGTATATCAAGCCATTGGCTTGATATGTCGCGCGGTATATATAGCCAGATACAGAAACTCTCAACTATTCTTCCTCCGGTTTAACCAATTCATTCTAGTTGTGTGTGACCCAATAGGATTACATTATGTTGGCAATGAGTTCGATCATATCGAACCTCATAAGACATAAGCGGACTCTAGCAAGCCATTATGTCTACCCAAATAATGCAACGTAAGAGTTCACGTTTCCAATGGTGTACTTCCATTTATCCCTTTGTCTCACGATGTTATATTTGAACACAAGTCATGGTCCTTGTCAACTTGTTATTGTTCAATGCTTTCTCGATTCTTGAGTATAATGATAATTCCAATCATATTGGGGTACGGCCATACACTTTCATCATTATCACTCATCGAGGGGCCCAAGCATAACATCTCTCTTCCGAGGGACAAATTCCTTCTTGACTTATCATCCTTCCCATCATGAATCCGATCATGCCAATGATAGTCTTTATAGATATCGTGTTAAGATATCGTTTGACTAAAATCAAACATGACTTTCATCATATGTAAGGTTACGATAATCTTAGGTCTAGGAAATAAATGAAGTAACCGTATGAGATTTAAGTATGACATTTGACCATGACATAAATCTCATGCGGGTCATGTCCAAATCACTTGTTCTCTAACAAGTACCCATAATTTCAATGTGCATCTCTTATGCATATAATCATCACATGATTATCCATTGACAATTATACTAATTATTCTCTTAATAATCGTGGACGGAGATTATTACAATAAATATGCAAACTATATAATAATCAAATAATAAACATAAACGATAAAGATGATACATAACGGTTTTCGGTTAAACATAACTAAAGCCTAGGGCATTACACCAACAGTCTCCCACTTGCACTAGGCTCCATTTATGTATCGAATACTCATGGATCTAACATGCCCATCATGCTTCTGCCTATGCGAGTGTCTTTGTAAGTGAATCCCTTATGTCATCATCGCCTGATACTTTGTATATTTTAACGTCTTCTCATTCTTTATGAATTCCTCGAAGAACGTCTAAGTGAGTGTTTGGATCACTGTTGTGACCTTGGTTCCATTGTTTGCACAAGTGGCACCACTATTGTCATAACAAAAGTTTCTCCGATTAGTGATACTTGGAAAAACACTTGAAGTGTTTCCAAAACACTAAATGAACTTTTGATCCAAACTGCCTCTTTCAGCTACATCATATGTTGCTAAAATATGGCCTTAGTAGTAGAATCGGCTACAATTTCTGCTTGGAACTCTTCCAATCAAAACTGCACCTCTAATAAGCACAAACACAAATTCTAATTGCGATTTTAAAATAACTTTGTTAGTTTGGAAGCTAGCACCTATGTAATCCTTACAACAAGATTAACTTCTAATCTTCCAAATCCCAAGAACGTATCCTTAGTTCTTCTTAAGTACTTAAGGATCATCTTGACTGCCATCCAATGGTTCTCATCACAGGATCAGATTGGTATCGACTCATCATGCTCAAAGCATATGAGACGTTGGGTCTAGTACAAATTATGGCATACATGACAGATCCAAATGCCGAAGCATATGGAACTTCATTCATTCCCTTTTGCTCATCAATTGTCATAAGACAATGAGTATTGCTTAAGAGAAAATACCATGACCCATTGACAAGCCACTTTTCTTAGACTCTTCTAAGAATCTTGTCAATGTGAACACTTTGACTCAAACCAATTTATCCTTCTAGATCTATCTCTATAGATCTTGATGCCAAGGATGTAAGCGGCTTTACCCATATCTTTCATTGAGAAACCTTTCCTTGACCAAGACTTAACAGTCTTAAGTATCGGAACTTGTTTTTCCAATGATTAAGATATCATTGTAATAAACAATAGAAATAATACTACGCTCCCACTGAATTTCATGCATACACAAGGTTCATCTTCGTACTTGATAAAGTCAAACTCTTTGACCAATTCATCAAAACGAAGATTCCAATTCCTTTAAGCTTGCTTCAACCCATCTCATGGATCTTTGCAACATGCATACTCTATTAGAGTTTCTTTGGATCGTCAAACTATTCGGGTTGTGTACTATACACATCCTTAATAATCTTTCCATTTAAAGAAAGTCGTTTGACATCCATTTGTCATATCACATAGTCACAATATGCGATAATGGCAATTGAAATTCTAACAAACTTCGACATTGTAACTGGCGAAAAAGGTTTCAACATAGTCAATACTATGAATTAACCTAAGTCCCTTTGCTACAATCCTTAGTCATGAAAGTATACACCTTCACATCCATGTTGGTCTTTGAAGACCTACTTGCACCCTTTAGTTTTTACACTTTTAGGTAGCCCAATCAAGTTCCAATTAAACTTGATTGTTAAACATGGATTGTAATTTGGATTCCATGGTTCCTAACCATTTATCCAAATTAGGAGAGGACATCGCTTCTTGATAGCAAGTAGGATCGTCATTCTCAATGACTTCCACTTCATCACTTTCCGCAACGAGAAATCACTATTTCTTGAGTTCGGATCGTAACCTATCCAATCTACGATGGACTTGTGCATCTTGAACCGGTTTCACAACTTCTTTGTGAACTTGGTTCTATCTCTACTCTTGGTTCCAAATTATTTTCGGGTTCTTGAACTTCTTTCAAGATTAATTTTACTCCCACTAGATTCTTTATTGAGAAACTATTTCTCAAGAAACGAATCGTATAGAGCAACAAACATTTTGTTCTCTTTGCGGTTGTAAGATTAATTTCCGAAAATAACCTTTGTCAAATTTGGTGCTAACTTATAAGAGACAAGTCTCTTTCCATAAGATTCGCAACCCCAAATCTTCATAAAAGACAAACTAAGTTTTCTTCCATGCCACATCTCATGTGGGGCCTTAGGAACCGATTTAGTAGGGACTCGATTCAGTGTAACCGCATTATTTCTAATGCATATCCTCAAAAGGAAATAGGAAATAGGAAAGTCTGATTGACACATCATCGAACGAACCAAGTCCTACAAGGTTCAATTCCTCCTTTCAGACACACCATACAATGTGGTGTTCCGGGTGGAGTCAACTTTGAAACGATTTCATAGTTTTGAGATGATTGTCAAATTCTTGGCTCAAATATTCATTACCTCGATCTAATCGAAGTACTTAACAGTTTTACCAAGTTATTTTGTACTTCATCTTTGAAATGTTCGAAACATCTCAAACGATTCACCTTTGGACTTCATCAGATAGACATAGTCATATCTAGATAAGTCTTTAGTGAAATGTGATGAAATATCGAAGTCTTCCCCTAGCAATGCTACTTAATAGTCCACATACATCTCATGTATAATGACCAATAAGTCACTAGTCCTCCCACTACTTTAGTGTAGGGTGGTTTGGTCGATAATCCCAATAAATAAGATCCACATTCCTCAAATGATTCATGGTCATATGAGTCTAAAAGTCCATGTTAATGGAGTTTAGATATGTGTTTCTTATTTATTTGACCAAGCCGGCAATGCCATATAAACGCTTTGTTCATATTGTTCGGTTTAGATTTCCCATTTATATCATAGATATCTTCAATATTATTTTGTTTCTCATCATCAAGGATATGAAGACCATTTAATGACATATGCATTACAATAAGACATAGTATTAAATAAATATAAAACTTCTTATTGAAAATAAGAAAATTATATCCTTCATCATCCATTTAAGAAACAGAAATAATACTCCTACTCAAATGCGAACGTAGTCATACTTGTTCAAAACAAGTACTACTTCACAAGGTAAAGTGACTTCATAAGTCCCTTATGGCTAATGTTGCAACTCTTGCTCCATTCTCATGCATAGGTTTAATTTACCTTATTTGAGTAGCTTTCTATTCTTTGTTCCTTGCACATTTAAACAAATGTGGGATCCAATCCGGTATCAAATACCCAAGAACAAGAAGTCGAAAGGAAAATATCTATCATATAGATACTTGAAGTAGTAGCAATCATATTGCCCTTCTTCACCTTTTAGGCCTTCCTAATAAGCCTTGCAACTTTACTTCTAATGACCAATCTTATTGCATTGGTAGCAAACTGCATCCTTTTGAGACAATTTGGGTTTAGCCTCTTCGGCTTTGACAACTTTTGTCCTAGGTTTAGCAACTTTTGCTTTACCTACTTTTCCTTCCTTTGTGAACCCTTTCTTGTGTTAACCATTAACACAATTTGCGGATTGCTCCTTCTTTCATCATATGAATTAAGAGCTTTCACCACAACATATATCTTTTGCCTAGCTTGCATTTGGAACATTTCCTTTTTGCGTTATGCTATAACAAAAGGAATAGTTATCATGTGCTCAAGGTTCTTCATAAGAGCCTTTAACCATGGTGGCAAATTCAAGGCAAGCAATATTGTCAGAATCATCAATATGTTTCTAATGTTGCTTCCTTATTTGCCCTTTGCAACATTTGCAATGGGTTTAGTAGGAACGGATTCGTCAAGAACGTACACATTTGCCTAAGAACAATTCTTGAGCGTCTGATCAAATCAGAGTAACTTGTACCGTTCTTTTCGAATTTTGTCCTTCATAAGGACGAATCGCAATTATCATTATGTAATGCTATTTCTACAACAAAATATACAAATTATATGAACACATATCAATATCAACACATTTATCATTTAAGAGCAAATAATGTATTTTACAAATACTCCCACTAAATCATACACCTTCCAATGCTAATAAGCATAATATGCATTTAATGGGCTAAGATCCAACTTTAATTTAATCTCGAAGTACGCTATAGCGCACCGCTCAAGATTAAACTAATTAGGTAGAAAAACATCAATCATATCGTATATGACTCTTAGGACTAAGATCCATCTTTAATTTGATCTCAAGTACGCTATGGCGCACCGCTCAAGATCAAACTAATTAGGTAGAAAACATCAATCATATCATATATGACTCTTAGGATCTTTTATGAGATTTATTTAAGACATCATATGTCTAAGCATATTTTAATCTCATCTTATGCCTTGGGTCCAAAACCATTTTGATAACCCAATTAAGTTCATCCATTTTAAACGTATAGGAACCACCATTTCCTCATCTTGCTCGCAAACGGAATAGAATCAAAGCACCTTGCTATGGCAAGCCCACCCAAAACTATCCGAGTGGTCTCAAGTGTTTAAATCATGGATTGGCATAAAGAACTTAAAAGTTAAATGAAGGTTCTTTAAGGTAGATTATAAGCATATCGGCAAAGATAGTCATAATTATGCACCAGGTAAGTTCCCGTGAAGATAGGTGAGCCACAAAGACTACTTAAGTACCAACTCTTCCTTAGACCAGAACTCTCCTAGTCATGCACAATTAGAAATCAACTCTGATTTGGCAACATAATCACTACCTTTTATAAACAATTAGTTTCCTTTTAAAATTTCGCGTAATTATGACTTGTTTCCATAAACAATCATAAAATCCAAAATTTACAATGTCTAAATCTAAACATATTAGGAAACTATAATGCAATGTTTCAACTAAACATTTTAGGAAATCACAATTCAATGTTTCAACTAAACATCTAATAAAATTCTTAACACTTAAGAACAAATAATTCATGCATCGCAATAATTATTAAAATCATATTTTAATCAATTAATCATGCATATCAATGAATCAATCTAGCATGGACTTATAAACTCAATTTTATAACATCCAGATTTTCATATACATTGCAATAATTATTAAAATCACATTTTAATCAATTAATCATGTATATCAATGAATCAATCTATCGCGGACTTATAAACTCAATTTTATAACATCCAGATTTTCATATGAACATATCAGATTGTAAACACAATCACAGAATAGCAGAAAATTTGAACAAACAGATTCTGCCCAGTTTTGGCTTGTTATGTCGCGTGACAACATCAGCCAGAGGCTTGATATGTCGCGCGACGTAACAGGCCAGTTAACCTGAATTCCACATGGCTCGATATGTCGCACGACATAGGCAGCCAGGTTACAGGATTTCCAGATTCGAACCAATACAGATTACAGCCAATTAAATCACATAAAACAGCCTTTTTACAGATTTAATTCAGCATAAATTGAAAACGATTTTCACATTGTTTCACATAAACAATTAAAAATTCTATCACATACAAAACATGCAATAAGCATATAAACAATTTATATCTTAAACCTAGCATGTTAATTCAAACTTAACCATACGAACGGGGCTCTGATACCACTGTTGGGTTTTACGGGTCCATGCGCAGCGGAATTAAGCATTAAAATCATAAAACCCAAGAAGCCCTAGGATCCGTTCTATACAATTAATTTGAATACCTATGAGATAGAATTAAACCAACCTTGAAACGCTTTCCGGTCTTGAGCTATCGAACGATTTGATTATGTGATATCGAATCACAAACTTCGTTCTTCAACTTGCTTGAACTCTAGGCCTTGATCGATGAACGAGCGAAGACCCTCTTTCGGTATCCACACCTTTGAATGAATTCAAGAACAATTTCTTGATGATTGCTAGATCTAAAACCTTGAAGAATATTGAGAGAATTTGATTGTAAATTTTGCTTTAAAATTTCGGCTAGGCTTTTAGGTCTGACAGAACCCTTGTATTTATACTACAATAGTGTAAATACCTCTTCTAATCGAATTAGGAGAGACAGGCTGTCAAAAACGCGTATTGGCCTATTATGTCGCGCGGTATATCAAGCCATTGGCTTGATATGTCGCGCGGTATATATAGCCAGATACAGAAACTCTCAACTATTCTTCCTCCGGTTTAACCAATTCATTCTAGTTGTGTGTGACCCAATAGGATTACATTATGTTGGCAATGAGTTCGATCATATCGAACCTCATAAGACATAAGCGAACTCTAGCAAGCCATTATGTCTACCCAAATAATGCAACGTAAGAGTTCACGTTTCCAATGGTGTACTTCCATTTATCCCTTTGTCTCACGATGTTATATTTGAACACAAGTCATGGTCCTTGTCAACTTGTTATTGTTCAATGCTTTCTCGATTCTTGAGTATAATGATAATTCCAATCATATTGGGGTACGGCCATACACTTTCATCATTATCACTCATCGAGGGGCCCAATCATAACATCTCTCTTCCGAGGGACAAATTCCTTCTTGACTTATCATCCTTCCCATCATGAATCCGATCATGCCAATGATAGTCTTTATAGATATCGTGTTAAGATATCGTTTGACTAAAATCAAACATGACTTTCATCATATGTAAGGTTACGATAATCTTAGGTCTAGGAAATAAATGAAGTAACCGTATGAGATTTAAGTATGACATTTGACCATGACATAAATCTCATGCGGGTCATGTCCAGTCACTTGTTCTCTAACAAGTACCCATAATTTCAATGTGCATCTCTTATGCATATAATCATCACATGATTATCCATTGACAATTATACTAATTATTCTCTTAATAATCAGGGACGGAGATTATTACAATAAATATGCAAACTATATAATAATCAAATAATAAACATAAACGATAAAGATGATACATAACGGTTTTTCAGTTAAACATAACTAAAGCCTAGGGCATTACACCAACAACTACTTCAAGGAATGTTCAAGTTACCAGTACTCACAACAACTTCTTTACCCAGTTGAAAATTTAAATATGGTTGTACTTAAAATCTCAAGCATTCAATGCAAAAGATATTATCATTTAATGCTTGTCAGACCAAGTTATCCCTTCAACCCCTTCAAAGACAATAGCTCCATTTGAAGACACTATAAATACCTTCCTTATAGCATTGAAGAGGGTTGGTGCATTGAATACTTTGAGAGTGAGATTGTCAATAACTATAAGTGCTCAAGCATTGAAGTTCAAGACATTCAGTCCTTATATTTACTAGATCATTTATTTGGACAAACACTGTGCGTACTCAATCAATTTCTGCAAGTGTTCCCTAACAAGACTATGTCTGGAACACATTGATTGATCACACTACACACCAAGAGAAATCAGTTCAACTTGTGAACACATCTCTTTAAAACACTTGGTCAAACATGTATCACGATCCATTAATGATCACTTTCCTTTAGACAACTTTAATTCTTAAAGCTTGCAACTTGTAATAGACTAGTGACATTAATAGTGCACCTTTTCACAAATCCAAGTTTTGACCAAACTTGGTAGAGGACGTAGTAGTTATTTAACACTGTGAACCTCTCCAAACAACTGTGTCCCTTTGTTTGTGTGTTTTCTCATTTTATCTTGTCTTGTAACCGGTTGAACTCTATCACCGGTTACAACCCTTTAAATCCTTAACTGCTTTATTTTGTACTTCCTATTGGAATATAATTTACATGATCTTTTAACTTACTTGAAACTCCTTTTACTTAACCGATCATTTGTGTGAGTAAATCGACAATACTTTATCCGATGCATAACCGGTTAACATCGGTTTAGCTTTTGATAAGTTACTTGGCTACTTTATAAAGGTTTTAAAAAGAAGTTTTATTAGGCTATTCACCCCCCTCTAGCCTATTTTCCTACCAATTGGGTCTAACAGTTATCCTTAGTACTAACATAATCAATAGCCACAACTTTCGCAATACTAGATCCCTTATAAATTTCAATCTAATCTGGATGTGTCTCATTGTCTTGCAGTTGTACTTGACACTTTTAATCTTCGTGATTGTGACAGTGTTGTCACAATGTACATAGATCATAGGCATCGCCTTGCTGATCATGGGCAACTTGGACTTTAGTCCTTGGAGCCATTCAACTTCCAATCCAAGATTGTCAAGAGCAACTAACTCGGCCTCAAAAGTAGACCGAGACAACAAAGTTTGTTTTGTAGACCTCCAGACGACTACATCATCACCTAAGGTAAAAACATAACCTGTACAGCCATAACTCCCATAGTTTGTGCCAATCCAGCTAGCATCACTATATCCTTCAAGAACAGCAGGATATCTCTTATAATGTAGCCCAAGGGAAACATACCCCTTTATGTACCTAAGTACTCTATTTAGAGCTTCCCAATGAGCTATATTCGGACACTTAGTATATCTAACCAACCTAGTAATTGAGTAGGAAATATTCGGTCTTGTACAGTTGGCAAGATACATCAAGCTCCCAATAATCTTAGAATATTTCAATTGAGCCACAGGTACTCCAGTCTCATTCTTAGGAAGTGCCACAGAAGGATCAAATGGAGTGCTGACGATTCTACCATTATTACCAAACTTCTTAATAATACTTTAAGTATAATGAGACTGTAAGATGGTAATACCTTGAGCTGAACGAGTCAGCTTAAGTCCAAGAATCACGTCAGCAACTCCTTATCCTTCATCTCAAATTACTTGCTTTTCAAGAATGATTTGGTCTCATTAATTATCCTCATATTATTCCCAAATAACATAATATCATTAACATATAAGCATAAGACAATACTACTATCACCTTTTAATTTGTTGTAGATACATTTATCAAATTCATTTGTAACAAAGCCAAACGATAAGACAATTTGATCAAATTTCTCATGCCACTGCTTTGGGGCCTGTTTGAGTCCATGAAGGGACTTAACAAGTGTGTAAACTTTTTTCTCATTTCCAGAAGCTACAAATCCTTTAGGCTGGTCCATGTAAATATCTTCCTCAAGATCACCATGAAGAAAGGTGGTCTTCACATCCATCTGATGGATAAGAAGTTCATATACAGAAGCTAATGCTATAAGCATACGAATTATAGTCATTCTAGCAACAAGTGAATAGGTATCGAAATAGTCTATTCCCTCCATTTACTTAAACCATTAGCTACCAATATAACCTTAAACTTATCAACAGTTCCATCAGGTTTAAGTTTTGTCTTGAAAACCCACTTACACCCTATTGTGTTACATCCAGGAGGAAGATCGACTAATTCTCATGTCCCATTAGAGACAATGGAATCAATTTATGATATCCTTCCATTGCTTGGTATCCGAAGAAGCCATAACTTCCTTGGAGGTGTTAGCATCACCATTGATATTGTAAGTGATGAAATCCCTTCTATAATCCTTCGTGGTCCTAGCCCGTTTGCTCCACCTTGGTCCTTCCTCATCATCAGAAAAGGAACAAACTTAACCAATCCCCACATTTGTCATCTCTTCCACATGAGTAGGAATAGAATCAGCAGTGGAGTTTGATTCTTTAGGGAGTCCAATTTTCATGTGAAACACATGCTAAAAAAAGGTTGCATCTCATAACTCAACAATTGAGTTCACTCTATGCCAGAAATTTCATACTCGATGATCAGAAATATCAAGTATGTAACTGGTTTTAGAATATCTTATAAAGATAGTATCAACAGTTTTGACCAAGCTTATTCCTTCTATGTTCAGGGACAAGTACCTTAGCTAGGCACCCTCACACTTTAAGGTATCTCAAGCTCGTCTATCTACCTTTACAAAGTTCAAATGGACTTGCCTCATTATTCTTAAGATGAACTCTATTCTGAATATGGAAAGCCATATTCAAAGCTTCTCCCCACGTATAATTACGTAATCCAGAGCTTAAAATTAGACTATTGATCATATATGTAAGGGTTCTAGTTTTACGTTCAGCAACACTATTAGATTGAGGAGTATAATGTGGAGTCTCCTCATATATTATGCTATTCTCTTGGCAGTAGTAAATAAATGGGTTAGACTCATATTCTACACCTCTATCAGATCTTAACTTTTTAAGTTTCTTGCCAGTTTGATTCTCCGCTTGATTTTTTAATATAATAATATTTTACAATGCTTCATCTTTACTATTAATTAAATAAATATAACAGTATCTACTGCAATCATCAATAAATGTGATACATTATTTCTTTTTATCTTTTATCAAAAGTCTATTAAATTAAAAAAATACCAGTATGAACTAAATCAAGAATTTCAAAGTTTCTAATAATAGAATGAAAAGAAATTTCACAAATTTAACTACAACACAAGAGTGACATTTGGACATTTTATCAATAGTGTGTTTAGGAATTAAATCCAGATTCATCATCCTATTTATGGAATCATAATTTATATGACTTAAACGACCATACCAGATATTTGCAGTTTCAATATTAAAGGAAATAGGATAATTAATAAATTTATTATCAAGAGTACCAAAATATTCCTCGACTCTAATTCTAAATTAATCATCCGAAGAATAACCCTTCGCAACAAAACAACCAGAATCCAAAATAATGACTTTATTGCATTTAAATTAAAGCTCTAAACCTTCTCTAACTAGAAAACTACTACTAATGATATTACAACAAACATCAGGAGCGTGATGCATTCGGTGCAAGGTTATATAATGCGCCCATTAGGAAACTTTAGGTCCACGCTTCCACTTTCAAGCACTTTGGCAGTACTATAGTTCCCTATCGTCACTGTTCTCCCACATTCAGGCTGGTAAAACACAAATAGCTAATTATTAGCACAAATGTGCACATTTGCTCCAGTATCTACCAACCACTCATTGGGTTCATAAATAGTAAAAGTTCAGGTTTAGAGATTGCAGATGGGGAAATCCCACTTGTTATAAAAATACCTCACAAGTGCACGAGTTATCGGTGTAGTAGTATGCACTTAGCAAAGGTAGAATCCACAGGGACTTGTGAATCCACAATTTTATTCTCAACAATTAAACAAGAGATTAAAGATTGGGGTTTTGGTTTTAATTAACTCCTAAAACAATTAAACAACTAAAAAAAGAATTACCGAATTCCAAACGAGAAGGTTCTACGTAATGGATTCATATATATCGCACAAATATGCAATTTAATAATACAATAAATCATATTTGAGGGTTTATTCTCTTTAGTAAAATTGAGCGTTCACACGTCCACAAATTTAATTTAATTTAAAAGTCAATCACATCTACACATTTGATTGTAGCTTAGAAAATCCTAATTTAAGAATACTTTTGATGAACCCAACCTTTCATTGATCACAAGATTAATTAGAAAAAAAATGATTGATATACATTATCTCCAATCCATAAAAAGAAATAATTAGTCGGTCATGTTCATGAATAACATCAACAAACCTTCAATAAATTGCATAAACCTTCTATGGAATTCTTGAATTAAAAACTTAATACCTTGTTTACAACTAAAGAAAAGAATAAAAGTATGTACAAGGTTGTAAAGATTTGTAAAAATATACAAAAATATGGATATAGATGTTATTTATATACTAGGGTGAAAGAGCAGGGTCAAAAATTAGGAAACAAGGGTTAAAAACCAAGTCTGAAGAGGATTATGCTGAAGCTTTCGTGAAAGGGCAATTTGTCATGGATTTTTCCATGAAAGTGAGTCCAAATTTGTCATGGAAAGGGAGAGGGCTACCGCACCCTCATTGGTGATGCAAAAATCAAGTTTCTAGAATTGGGGAGCTGGCGCTCCTTCTCCTCGGGTGCGTGCGCTACTCGGCAACCTTTCGGAGGTAATAACTTATTCATACGATCTCCGATTGGGATGTGCCATATATCGTTGGAAATATCTCGAAGATTAATAACCAATGATAATTAATTCTTAGGGGAATCTCCACTTTGTCCTTCCGTATTTTCATTCTTTCCTCATTTGCCTCTTCGCTATTAATCATTCGTTTTCTACTAATTAAGATCAATATATGGGACTTTCTCCTTCTTTTCCTTATACTAATAAACACTCCAAAAAGCCATCAAATAACCAAAGTTTGAGCGTAAAATAGGTCTAAATATATATCATGTGGATGAGTAAAAACACATCCATCAAATACCCCCAAACTTATCATTTGCTCGTCCTCGAGTAAAACACAAAACTAAAACAAAATAATAAACTACTAGACAAAAGAAAATATTTTTGGGATGTTCAAATCATATAAAAGGTAAAAATTATGCACAAGGACACTAATATACATGTTTAACCACAATTGTCAACCCGACTACTCTTTAGAGATCAAATATGACTTTATGACTTGTAATGATGGCGACAATCGTGAACTAGGATCTTGGTTCCAAATGAAGGTAAGGATATACGAAGTCAATCAAGTGAAACTAGAAAGTTTTCAAAATATTTCCTCAATTGAGTGTATCTCTCCGATCACCCATGTCAACCCATGTTTCAACCCCCAAACTTATAACTTTGCATATTTTCACACATGTGGTTGATCACCTTATTTTCTTCCTTTTTAGCCACTTTCCACTTTAACAAAAGAGAGAGCATGGGTTTTCATATTTTTCTTCATCTTTTCTTTCTTTTATTTGCTTTGCATATATGAAGATCACGAATAATATTATGCATTCAACACTTTGCTCAAGCCCCTATTTTCAATACAATATATGACCCTTTTATTTTCTTTTGTTGACCTTTTCCACTCAAGCCTTTAATTTCCCAAGCATACCCCACAATTTTTCAATCATTCCCTGGTTTCACTTTTTTGAAAAGGTGAGAAAATAGTGTATAAGTTCAAAGACTATGATTATGTAGGCACCAAAGGAAGGCAAATGGTGGTCTAAGATAACCTCTCACTTTTGTGAGAGATTTCCATTCTCATTAAAGCTCAAAATGGGTTCTAGCAGAAAATTTATAAGTGACGAGAAAGTTAAAGGCTCACAAAAGGGTTCAAAGAAAATAGCCATAAAATCACTTCTCGAATAGCTTAATTGATGTGTTATTAACAGTCATGCAAACATGTTCTAGGGACCCCGAGAATGCTAAAGTAATCCAATAAAGGTATGCTAAGTTGGTAACAATGATCAAGAAAATAATATGGAAGTGAAAGGTGGAGAAATCATACTTTAAATGTTTCAATGCAATTATATCCCCATATTAATAATAACACTCAAGATTTTAAAATTAAAGCACACTCGAATCGTAATAGACTTTAGCCAACATCCTAAACTACGAAAAGAACAAAAAAAATTAAAAATTTTCTATTTTTTGGAGGATGACACTATATACACTCCCTTAAAAACCCACAAACTCAGAGAGATAGCTACGCCCAAACTCAAGACATGCTATGTCCTCATAGTATAAAGACTAAAACATGTATTGGGTTCAAAGGATGATATGACATAACAAACAAATAAAATAAATCAATAAAAACATACCTCATTGGGTTGCCTGCTAAGAAGCGCATTTGGTTAAGGTTGTTAGCCCGACCGTTGCCCACGTTTGACTTGACTTTTTTCCTTTGGCCCACTTTGCATTTTTGCGGGTCTTTATTTTCAGATTAAGCCCCATATATATTCCTCTTTTTATCATGTTATTTATAACTAGAGGGAATTTTTGCCATTTACATACCTTGGGATTTTCCACTTGTGGTCTCTCACCATCTTTTTCACCATCACAAGAAAGAGGAGAAGGTATAATAATGATAGTCAAGTTTTCATTTGTATTGGTAAGGGTTTGAAAATTCTCATCCGCATTGTGAACGTCCTCACCATCCCTCTTCTCCCTACCATATAAGGCAAATTCAATCTCATCACAAACTTGCTCATTCCATGTTTTCTCTACCTCCTCCATCGGCCAACGCGAACTATCTATAGGTAATTCATCCTTAGAGTCAAGAATGGGGATCTTATAGACAAAATCCTCCATTGCATCCTCCAAAGGTTGCTTTTCAGATTGTAATTCTTTCTTAGAGTCATCATTGGGGATTTCATATACAAAATTCCCCTCTCCTTCCTCCAAAAGTTGGTAGGTCATCATAATAGCTTGACTCACAAGTTGGATCGTATACTACCTCTTCCCCTTCGTCGTTTATTCTACAAATCAGAGTTGAAGGTTGATTTTCCCAATCTTGTTTATAAGAGTTTGGGGACGGCCCAAGTAACGATTGCCAAAATGGAAAGGGGAAGCTCTCTTGTACATGTGGAGAATACTCACGAAAATATGTCCTAAATGGACAAGCATTAGTAGCATGGGAATAAACACCACAAATATAGCATGCCTTTTTAGTAGTATAATTTGTAAAATTTCTATTTACAACTAGCCTTGTTAATTGTTCTAACTGTTCAGACAAATTGGTCAATTGTTGGAATAATCACTCTTCGACCAACTCATCATAGGTGCTCATTCCATACATCCCTCTAATAGTATCTAATACAATAATTTTATAATAAAATAAAGAAATTAAATAAAAAAGTTCTAATTACAAAGACGAATTAAGAAAAACAAAAGAAAAATTATTTACAATGTTGAAAATTAAACTGTGGATTACAAAACAAGTCCCTGGCAACGACACAAAAAACTTGATGGGAAAAATCCCACTCGTTATAAAAATACCTCGCAAGTGTACGAGTTATCGGTGTAGTAATATGCACTTATCAAGGGTCGAATACAAAGGGACTTGTGAATCCACAATTTGATTCTCAACAATTAAACAAGAGATTAAAGATTGGGGTTTTGGTTTTGGTTTTAATAAACTACTAAAACAATTAAACAACTAATAAAAGAATTACCGAATTCCAAACGAGTAGGTTCTACGGAATGGATTCATATATATCGCACCAATATGCAATTTAATAATACAATCAATCATAGTTGAGGGTTCATTCTCTTTAGTAAATTGGGCGTTCACACGTCCAGAATTTAGTGTTCTCAAAATATCATATTTTATACAAAATCCACATATTATTCAAGAACCCATTAAAACCATAGAAATCAAGAACCTA
The DNA here is from genome assembly GCA_022495995.1 of Adenophora triphylla var. japonica. Classification (NCBI taxonomy): domain Eukaryota; kingdom Viridiplantae; phylum Streptophyta; class Magnoliopsida; order Asterales; family Campanulaceae; genus Adenophora; species Adenophora triphylla. Next base: position 38,422 of record JAFEMH010005858.1, on the reverse strand, counting down.
CAATTTTGGTTTGCAATCACTTGTCAAAAACTAATTTATATTCATTCAAAACTTTGCCTTTGTATGGATCAAGCAATCACTTGTCAATCACCACACATAAATTTAGTTTAAAAGTCAATCACATCTACACATGTAATTGTAGCTTAGAAAACCCTAATTTAAGAATACTTTTAATGAACCCAACCTTTGATTTATCACAAGATTAATTAGAGTATAAAGTATTGATATACATTACCTCCAATCTGAAGAAGGAAATAATTAGTCGGTCTTGTCCATTATGAACATCAACAAACCTTAAATAAATTGCATAAACCTTATATGGAATTCTTGAATTAAAAACTTAAGATTTTGTTTACAACTAAAGAAAAGAATAAAAGTATTTACAAGGTTGTAAAGGATTGTAAAAATATTCAAAAATATAACTAGAGGTGTTTTTTATATACCAGGGTGAAAGAGGAGGGTCAAAAATTCGGAAACAAGGGTCAAAAACCAAGTCTGAAGAGGATTATGCTGAAACTGTCGCGTAACGGGAGTTTGTCATGGATTTTGCCACGAAAGTGAGTCCAAATTTGCCACGAAAAGGGAGGGGGCGACCACACCCTCATTGGTGATGCAAAAATCAAGTTTCTGGAATTGGGGAGCAGGTGCTCCCCCTCATCGGGTGCGTGCGCTCCTCGACAACCTTTCGTTGGTCATAACTTCTTTATACGGACTTCGATTGGGATGTGCCACATATTGTTTGAAAGAACTAGACGAATACTATCCAATTGTAGTTGATTCTCAGGGGAATCTCCTCTTTGTCCTTTCGTAATTTCCATTATTTCCTCCTTTGTCGCTGTGCTCTTGATCATTCCTTTTGCACTCATTAAGATCAATATCCGGGACTTTATCTTTCCCTATACACATAAACAATCTAAAAATCTATCAAATAACCCAAGGTTGAGCATAAAATAGGTCTAAAGATATATACTTTGGATGGGTAAAACACATCCATCAAATACATACTCACTGGTCGAAGCCTCAACTCCAGGTGCATCAATATCAGGATTATCATCCTTAGGTCCAAGCATCGTGTTCACTTGAGCTTGATCAGCAGAACCTTGTGGCACTTTTCCTTTCTTAGATGAACAGTCCCTAGGAAAGTGTCCACATGTTCCACAATTCCAGCATGTCTTTTTTGCTTTTGGCTTTTTCTAGATATTCTTTTTAGGTTTCAGCTTAGAGTTATCCTTAGATCCAGATTTTGCAGTATTTCCTTTGAACTTAACATTAGCAGTTATCACATTGGCATTCACCTCCACAAGTACACTAACAGCATTGCTATGGTGCACTTCCGGAATTGATATTGCATTCATCAATTCATTGAGAGACAAGCTTCATGTACGGTTCTTGAAAGTCATTCTGAAATCCTCCCAAGTATGAGGAAACTTCTCAATGATCGACATGATTGTGAACTTCTAAGGAAGTTCCATAGCCGCATCCTTGAGTGATTGCAATATGATCTGGAATTCGAGTACTTGATCAGTAACAGACTTACCCTTAACCATATGATACTTCAGAAACTTAGACACACAATATTTCTCAATACCAACAAAATCAGTCTTATACTTTATGTTAAGTGATTCCCACAATGATGCAGCAGTGAGAGCAACAGAGCATTATACATCGAAGAGAATGTTCGACATAGCTGAAAGAATGCATCCACGAACAACATTATCCCTCTCCTTCTACTATTTAACAACAACCATAGAAGCATGATCCTTTTCATCCAGGTTAGGGCAAGTTTCAGTCAGCATACCAGTCATTCCTATAATTGACAACCAAATCTTCATGCGTTCCTGCCAGCGCTTGATGTTCTTTCCAGCGAACTTCTCTAGCAGATCTGAAGTGTTGTGAATACCCCGTCCCGATGCAACGCGCATTCGGAAGTTTGAAATAATTAATTATATAAAGTCGGATCGAAATAGGATATTCATTTAGTGACACTCGCTTTAAACCATATTAAAATATTAGTTTAATTTTGAGAGTCGCCACGCCACTTTGATATAGCCCAAAGCTTTGAAAAAAGGCTAAACAGTTAATTGGGTTCGGGGGTCAAGTTACAACAGAAGAAGAAACGTTATCACTCCTATTGCCCGACGAATCGGTCTTTCTAGCATGTGGGGTGTTGGTTTTGTGCGGTGTTTACAGGAATAGATAGAAGAAACGGGATCATGCATAAGGAGGAGGGGAGAGAAAGAATTAATTGATGATCACACCCTAGAACCTTTGAGTTAGGCCCTCGGAAGGTGCACTAATCAACGTTCATCCTTGGGGGATTGTTGATCATGGGACAATTATAACTAAGGTGGAAGGAAAGAAATAGTTCCTAGATCCATTGGGTTTCTTAGGGCGAAACCTTAGATCATCCTCGGCTATTACATATTTAAATATATTAAAACAACCCTAAATCTAGCATATATGACATAAGCAAGAAATAAAGTAATTAAAATATACTAAGCATGCAAATAATAAATCTAGCATAATAATAAAGACGATAATAATAAAGGCAGAAAAAATAAACAGAAGACTTACCTAATGATGGCAAGGCTTTTGGATCGAATCTATGAAGATTCGAAGAACGTGCTTGATAAAATATTTAGACTTAGAAAACTCGAGTTTAGTCTCAAGTTTTCTATGGAGGAAACCTCAAGTTTTGTCTTGAGTTTTCCGTAGAATAATTCTGTGTTTAAAGTGTGAGGCGGAGTGGGGTTTATATAGTGAAAGGAATTGGGGAGGAACGGTTACGAAAGTGATGTGGGAAAACTGAAAGGGTCGATCGGCACTTTTGAAAAGGGTCGATCGGCACTTTAAAAGAAGGGTCGATCGGCACTTTTGAAAAGGGTCGATCGGCACTTTAAAAGAAGGGTCGATCGGCACTTTTGAAAAGGGTCGATCGAACCTTTAAAAGAAGGGTCGATCGACACTTTTGAAAAGGGTCGATCGAACCTTTAAAAGAAGGGTCGATCGGCACTTTTGAAAAGGGTCGATCGAACCTTTGCTTAGATCTTGTTCTCGCGTTCGATTTGATATGCTGTGGGCCCAAAACGGAGTTCGTATGAGAAAGTTATGGCCTTCGGAAGTTTTAGCTGACATTTGGTATATCGGGATTCTAAAACTACAAATAAGGGCTTTCGGGGAAATATTACTTGAGCCTATTGAAACTCATAAATGACTGAGAGTTCCTCAGAGGTTCCTTAATGCCTATCAGGGGTATTTTCAGGTCGGGTACTAACAGTAGCCCTCGGCGACGCTTCTTGTAAGACAAGTGGGGTCGACGATAAAAGAATAGGATCCGTCTGAAAAAGGGATTTCGGGAGGTAAGAAAATGATGTTGCGGATATGAGGTTTGGACTCGAGCCGAGTCGCAAAGGATGATCGGGTAGGTCAAGCGGCTGGACCCACGTCGGGCTACCTACGTATCCCAAAAGGAATCAAGCCAAGTCGTAGTTCGAAAAGGAGAGTCAAGTATAGTCTTGCCTTCTCCGTGAGAAAATATGTGGAAAGGAAATTCAAGAAGTGTAGTCTTGATTTTTCCTTTGAAAATATGTGGAAAGGAAATTCAAGAAGTGTAGTCTTGATTTTTCCTTTGAAAATATGTGGAAAGGAAATTCAAGAAGTGTAGTCTTGATTTTTCCTTTTGAAAATATGTGGAAAGGAAATTCAAGAAGTGTAGTCTTGATTTTTCCTTTGAAAATATGTGGAAAGGAAATTCAAGAAGTGTAGTCTTGATTTTTCCTTTGAAAATATGTGGAAAGGAAATTCAAGAAGTGTAGTCTTGATTTTTCCTTTGAAAATATGTGGAAAGGAAATTCAAGAAGTGTAGTCTTGATTTTTCCTTTGAAAATATGTGGAAAGGAAATTCAAGAAGTGTAGTCTTGATTTTTCCTTTGAAAATATGTGGAAAGGAAATTCAAGAAGTGTAGTCTTGATTTTTCCGTTGAAAATATGTGGAAAGGAAATTCAAGAAGTGTAGTCTTGATTTTTCCTTTGAAAATATGTGGAAAGGAAATTCAAGAAGTGTAGTCTTGATTTTTCCTTTGAAAATATGTGGAAAGGAAATTCAAGAAGTGTAGTCTTGATTTTTCCTTTGAAAATATGTGGAAAGGAAATTCAAGAAGTGTAGTCTTGATTTTTCCTTTGAAAATATGTGGAAAGGAAATTCAAGAAGTGTAGTCTTGATTTTTCCTTTGAAAATATGTGGAAAGGAAATTCAAGAAGTGTAGTCTTGATTTTTCCGTTGAAAATATGTGGAAAGGAAATTCAAGAAGTGTAGTCTTGATTTTTCCGTTGAAAATATGTGGAAAGGAAATTCAAGAAGTGTAGTCTTGATTTTTCCGTGCGAGAATATGTGGAAAGGAAATTCAAGAAGTGTAGTCTTGATTTTTCCTTTGAAAATATGTGGAAAGGAAATTCAAGAAGTGTAGTCTTGATATTTCCGTGTGAGAATATGTGGAAAGGAAATTCAAGAAGTGTAGTCTTGATTTTTCCTTTGAAAATATGTGGAAAGGAAATTCAAGAAGTGTAGTCTTGATTTTTCCGTGTGAGAATATGTGGAAAGGAAATTCAAGAAGTGTAGTCTTGATTTTTCCTTTGAAAATATGTGGAAAGGAAATTCAAGAAGTGTAGTCTTGATTTTTCCGTGTGTTGTGCAAATAAACCAAGTTTAGTCTTGATTCGCGTACTGAGAGAAAGTGTATGGGGCAATGTGGGAAAAAACTGTGTGGGAATCAAAAGCCAAATATTTGACTTTTGTGGGAGTCACCCAAAGATTTGGTGCGGGACGGACCCAAAGATTACCCTTTGAAATGCGGGACGGACCCTTTGAAATGCGGGGAGTCACCCTTTGATGCGGGACGGACCCTTTGATAATGCGGACGGACCCTTTGAAATGCGGGACGGACCCTTTGAAGGTGCGGGACGGACCCTTTGAAAGTACGGGACGGACCCTTTGAAAGTACGGGACGGACCCTTTTGAAGAGCGGGGACGGACCCTTTGAAGATGCGGGACGGACCCTTGAAATGGAGGATAGACCTCTGAAATGCGGGACGGACCCTTGAAATGGAGGATAGACCTCTAAAATGCGGGAAACTGTAGCTGCCAAAGGACTTAGGCTACTGTTTACTGATGAAGAATAGTTGTGTGAATTGATTGGGATTATTATGGTTTCCCGAGCCGAAGAACCAAGCGATTAAAAGATTGGGATAATCATTGCTAAGGCTTAGAGAGGAGTCTTGTCTCCTAGGCTTAAGGCTAGGGCTTAGAAAGGTATTTGTCACCTAGACTTAAGGCTAGGGCTTAGAAAGGTATTTGTCACCTAGACTTAAGGCTAGGGCTTTAGAAAGGTATTTGTCACCTAGACTTAAGGCTAGGGCTTTAGAAAGGTATTTGTCACCTAGGCTTAAGGCTAGGGTTTAGAGAGGTATTTGTCACCTAGGCTTAAGGCTAGGGTTTAGAGAGGTATTTGTCACCTAGGCTTAAGGCTAGGGTTTAGAGAGGTATTTGTCACCTAGGCTTAAGGCTAGGGTTTAGAAAGATATTTGTCACCTAGGTTTGAGGCTAGGGTTTTACATTTGCGGTAAGTCTAAACAAGGCAGTTTGAGCAGAAAGGTTATTGGTTTAAACTAGGCGAGGCCGAGTAAGTGTCGATGGTAGAAGGTGGGATTAGGTAAGTTTGAGGTCCAGAGATAAGGACCGAGTCATCTTGAGAGAGAGGCGTCTTTGATAGACTTGAAGAGTTTGAAAATTTGTGGAGACCAAAGAGTGATTTTTGTAAACAAGGTACCAAGGAGGACAGTATTTTGAAAGTATGTTTATTTGATAAAGAGGCCTCATGATTAATCATGTTTCTAACTAACTCAAAGAGTTTGCCACATGCTGATCTTGATGACAAGGGATGCCCTTCATGCTAGATATGACTTCATTGGAGCTCCGATTTTTGTTAGAGCACATAGTCGACCCATTTTTGTTGAGGGGAGCCCCAATGTTTGATGAAGTGACCTTGGCGAAGTCCCAGTTGATGATGAATGGCGAAGCCCCAGTTGATGATGCAAAGCAAACCTGAAGGGAATGGCGAAGCCCTAGTTGATGATGCAGAAACAAACTGAAGAGAGCTGAGAGAACGGCTTAACAAAAGCCCCGGCTTGGAGAGATTCAATGCATCCCTATTTGCGAGACAGAGTCATCTTGCGGCCACGGGCGACCCCTCGTTTCGAACAATGGTCAATCGAGTCATTTGGACAAGACTCGGAAATGTATATGTGCGGGCGCATTTTTCGAAGGGGGGAATGGATCCCGAGTGCGTGTATGACACTTTCGCTTTTGGGTTTGACTCTTTTGGGAGAGTATAAGCATCACAAGGTGTGGAAAAGTGTATGGAAGCCCTGAGACAGAAGACGAGTGTTTGGCTCTATTTTCCTATGATGTAGAAAAAGAAGACTTGTCGAGACATTTGAAGAATTTATTTTATTTAGAATTACATCTTGATTGCTCGTGAATGGACCTCATTTGATTGGTTTATCAAATTCCAATTATATAAGTAAACAAATAATGGCTGCTTTGATTAGAAGGCTGGAATAAGAGAGAATTGATTGATGGTGAAATGCGCTCGACTTTTAGAAGGAGAAGGATGTTCCGTTGTTGCTTCTGCTCACGTTCGGTGGTAATTGTGGTGCGGGCTGCCGTTGCATTGATCTTCTTCATGGGAAAGAATGAAAAATAGAAAAGGATTGGGGTGGAAGAAAAGGTGGGAATTAGTGATTATAACCCAAAGATTTTTTCATTCCTTCAAGTGAAGATTCTTTGTTCCTTTGTTCTCGCAAGCCAGGGGAGTAGTCCACTGCGCGTGTCTCCTTGCTTTTACCGGAGTGCCGGCGAGAGGCACGGATGCGAAAGCCCAGTGAGACTTTTGCAGACAGTGTTTGAGGAGTTGAATGAACGAATTTCAAGAATAGGACGAGTTCCCAAACTTTTGAGAGAATATGTAATATGCTCACGTAGGATAACAAGTGACTCAAAAATATGAATATGCATTTCTTTTAAATAATCTTTTGAGAATGCTATCCGGTAGCGGTTGTAGCTGGTCTTTGGGTTGCGATCGACCATTGGATGATGCTTAACATGACCTCTTAAAGTGAGAGGTCGGTTGGGCCATTCTTTGAGAGGTTGGCTTGAGGGATGTGTTTGGAATTTCTAAGGTGAAGGGATTTTCTTGTTGCTGCTTCTTCAGAACCTCTAAGAGTGAGGTTAACTTTGATTTTGGCAAGGTCAAGGGTGGTGATGGAATCCTCTAAAAGTGAGAGGATGGACTTTGGAATGGGTTTATGGGATTTGTCCAAGAGGGAATCTTTATTGCTTCTTCTCGCGAGTTTGTTGTGATTTCGGCGAGGTAACTTGATCACGATAGTACCTTCACTCGATGTCTCGTTTTCACAACCTTTGCGATGGGAGGTTCACTTCGGGGTGAAGAAGTTTTTTTTTTTTTTTTTTTTTTTTTTTTTTTTTTTTTAAACACCCTCTTATCGAGAAAAGCCTTCGGATTTGTTTGCTCGCGATAGCCCCTAGTGTATGCCTTAGGATGGTTTTACCTTTTCCCTCTTGGGCTTGGAGGTGGTCCCTTCGAGGGAGCCCCTTGTATGAGTTTCTTTTGCATTCCGCCTTTCTTGAGCTTGGAGGTGATTACTTCCTTTGTGAGTCAGAGAAGCCCCTAGTATGGGCTTCTTCCTTAGGGTCTCAAAACTTGTCGATCTTGAAATGAAAGGGTATTATTTAGTGAGGATAAGGTTATGGCTTCCTATGGTGAGAGGTTTAAGCTTCAATCGCTCTTTGGATAGCATTCTCAAAAGAGTATTTAAAATAAATGCAAACTCAATTAACCGACTTATTAAGTAAGGCAGAATATATTCGGACCATAAGAAAGATATGTGAGCATATTCAATGAAAGCTTATCGATCGAATGGAAAATCAGAGGAGACGCGAGATTGGGGGGTTGGTGAGCCCCAAGTTGATATTCATGCAGCACTTGTGAAGGATAGGAACAACTCCTTGCATCTTCTTTAAATTGTAGTGGCGTGAGCAGCTATTTTCTGATGATGAGCAACAACGGTCTTTGTGCTTGTCTTGACCATATGGAAAGGAGGTCAAGTGGGGGTTTAAAATAAAGTGTCATATGGAAAAGTGTATGGTGGAGTATGGAGAGAGAGTGTATGGAGAAGTGTATAGAGATGTTGTATGGAGATGGTGTATTGAGATGGTGTATAGAGATGGTGTATGGAGATGGTGTATAGGGATGGTGTATAGAGATGGTGTGTATGAAGAAGGAACGGTGAGTTGTTTACTCCAATCAAAGCATTCATTCATTGTTTACTTTATTAGCCGGTGAGTTTATCAGTGAGATTAGCAACCAAGTGATAATTATAAATAAAACAATCTTCTTGAAAGTAATGCGAGATTATGTCTCAAGTCTAGAGAGAAAAGAAAGAAAGACCTTTTTATTATTGAAGTAACTAGTTCAAAGTGGACATTACATATCAATGCCCAAAATGGACGTAAAAAGACGCACTAGAACCTACAAGACTGAATGAATCTAAATCTTCCCTCGAAGGGTGAGGGTTCCTTCATCAATGAGGCCTTGGGTCTTCCCTTGGTTGATCAATCTTTGAATTGAGCGTTTGATTGCACACATTTGTCGGTGGTATGCCCAGCGTACTTGTGGTATCTGCAAAACTTGGATGTATCTAAGTCTTCCTTTGGGTTAATAGGCTTGTAGTTCTCGAGCGGCTCGATCAAATTCTTTCCCACCAAAATGTCGAAGAACTCACCCACAGGCATTCCTAAGTCATCAAAATGTTCCTTGTTGATCTTCTTCTCGGGTATTGATGCCTTTAGTTGGTTGGTAGCCACAGCGAGCATCTGAATGAGAAATTCGATGTGTAGGACCATAAGGGGAACCATAAGCATGTGGATGATAGGGACCCCGGAATTGAATAGGGGGAGGAACTCTTCTCAAGTATTCCTGAATGTAAGACAAATGGTATTGCTCAATTTCATGCATGTCTTTGAGGAGGTTGATCACTCCCAACCTCATGTTTGAGACTTCTTTGAGGGCTTCAATGCTTTTCTCCAGAGACATGATGTGGGATTACAGCAGAACATATGGTGGAGTCAAGCCAATGAGTTGAATTATATTCATAATTAATCTTAAGGCATCCTTGAGAAAATATTTGACCTCCACAATTTTGAGTTTGACCATTTGAAGTTGCCTACGTAACCCTTACCATTTAAGATACGAGTCTCGAGTCACCGTAGTTCGAGGGCCCCAGATTGATGATACAACCAGGGGTTAAGTTTAGAGAAAGAGAGAGGATGAATGTAAAAGAGTCCGTTTGGTGAAAAAGGAGAGGAAGATGACTCGATCCTTGGTCAAATATGAGTGAGGGTGATCTAGGCAGGCTAATTGGACTTGGTAAGTTGGCTTAGGTAGGCCCTAGATGGTGGTTTGATCTATATGGGTCGAGAGAGGTTTGATCTAGGTGGGTCTTTGGCTGAAGGGTGCTAGAGATAAAGGATCTAAACTATGGATGGTTTTAAGACTAAGGGAGCAAACTGCGGATGGTTCAAGAGGTGAGAGGTAGAACTTTGAAGGGTCCTAACTTGTAGACCATGGGGGTCTAAGGTAGAGGAGTGGACCATGGATGGTCCAAGAGACGAGGGTGGACCTCGAAGAGTCTCAGGTGGAAGGGTGGACCTTTAATGGTCCTAGATAGAGGGAGTGGACCTCGAAAGGTCTTAAATTGAGGAGTGGACCTTGAAGGGTCCAAGAGAAGAAGAGCAGACCTTGAACGGTCCAAGATATGAGGAGTGTGGACCTTGAAGGGTCCAAGAGATGAGGAGTGGACCTTAAAGGGTCCAAGAGAAGAGGAGTGGACCTTGAAGGGTCCAAGAGAAGAGGAGCGGACCTTAAAGGGTCCAAGAGAAGAGGAGTGGACCTTGAAGGGTCCAAGAGAAGAGGAGCGGACCTTGAAGGGTCCAAGAGAAGAGGAGCGGACCTTGAAGGGTCCAAGAGAAGAGGAGCGGACCTTGAAGGGTCCAAGAGAAGAGGAGCGGACCTTGAACGGCCCAAGATATGAGGAGTGGACCTTGAACGGTCCAAGATATGAGAAGTGGACTTTGAATGGTCCAAGATTGGGAGAGTGGACATAGTATAGGAAGAGCACCACGAAGGGTCAAAGAGTGGACCTTGAACGGTCCAAGATAGAGAGACTGATCCTAGAGCGGTCCGCTTGATGAGGGTGTGGACCTTGAAGGGTCCAAGAAGTAAGAGCGGACCTCGAAGGGTCCTAGAAATGGAGAGTGGACCTCGGAGGGTCCTAGAAATGAGGAGCGGACCTCGGAGGGTCCTAGAAATGAGGAGCGGACCTCGGAGGGTCCTAGAAATGAGGAGCGGACCTCGGAGGGTCCTAGAAATGAGGAGCGGACCTCGAAGGGTCCTAAAAATGAGGAACGGACCTCGGAAGGTCCTAAAAATGAGGAGCGGGCCTCGGAGGGTCCTAAAAATGAGGAGCGGACCTCGGAGGGTCCTAAAAATGAGGAGCGGACCTCGGAAGGTCCTAAAAATGAGGAGCGGACCTCAAAGGTCCAAGAGAAGAGGAGTGGACCTCGGAGGGTCCTAGAAATGAGGAGCGGACCTCGGAAGGTCCTAAAAATGAGGAGCGGACCTCGGAAGGTCCTAAAAAATGAGGAGCGGACCTCGGAGGGTCCTAGAAATGAGGAGCGGACCTCGGAGGGTCCTAAAAATGAGGAGCGGACCTCGGAAGGTCCTAAAAATGAGGAGCGGACCTCGGAAGGTCCAAAAAATGAGGAGCGGACCTCGGAAGGTCCAAAAAATGAGGAGCGGACCTCGGAAGGTCCTAAAAATGAGGAGCGGACCTCGGAAGGTCCAAAAAATGAGGAGCGGACCTCGGAGGGTCCTAAAAATGAAGAGTGGACCTCGGAAGGTCTTAAAAATGAGGAGTGGACCTCGGAGGGTCCTAGAAATGAGGAGCGGACCTCGGAAGGTCCTAAAAATGAGGAGCGGACCTCGGAAGGTCCAAAAAATGAGGAGCGGACCTCGGAAGGTCCAAAAAATGAGGAGCGGACCTCGGAAGGTCCAAAAAAGGAGGAGCGGACCTCGGAAGGTCCAAAAAATGAGGAGCGGACCTCGGAAGGTCCTAAAAAATGAGGAGCGGACCTCGGAGGGTCCTAAAAATGAAGAGTGGACCTCGGAAGGTCCTAAAAATGAGGAGTGGACCTCGGAAGGTCCTAAAAATGAAGAGCGGACCTCGAAGGGTCCTAAAAATGAGGAGCGGACCTCGGAAGGTCCTAAAAATGAGGAATGGTTAAGCATTTTATTTACAAAAAAGCCCTTTAATTTTTATAGAACCTACTCTTGGTTGGAAGGGATACCCCTTTTTCGCAACTAACTAAAGGTCCTAAAGTGGTGGATCCTAACGACTAACCGTCTCATATAGACATTTAATATGATATATATATGGGAAGTACTACAGACCTATGATAAGACAAGATCTAGCATTCAAACTTTACATGGTACGTCCTTTAAAAGGAAAATCAATTTTTAGTGCCTTTATAGATCTTGACTTATCATTGATTCGTAGTGACTTAACATAAAGACCTTATTAATTGTCTACATAAAAAAGCTAGTCAAACCAACCGGTCACATGGAGTGTATTCCTAGAAAAGTGGGTGACCTTGAGGTTAGGTTTAGGCTCCCACCGTGCGGCCAGAAGCGCATGAGTGGATGGCCAAGTGAGACTCGGAAGGGAGCGACATGATCACCACACTTCCCGCACTTTGGCTTCTCCGAAGGGTAAAAGGGTGTCTGTGCAGTGTGACACGGACTCTAGTGGTAGTGTGAGGTAAAGAAGTCTAATTCTTTTTAAAGAAAAAAGAGAAAGATTTTTATTTACATGAAATGCATGCATGCAATGCAACAGTTAAGAATAGGAGAGAAAGAAAAAGGAAGTAAAACACAACACCATACAAGAAAACGAAAGTCTGACCCACTTAGTTTGAAAAAATTTCAAAGCAGTCCCAGCAGAGTCGCCCTTTGTGAATACCCCGTCCCGATGCAACGCGCATTCGGAAGTTTGAAATAATTAATTATATAAAGTCGGATCGAAATAGGATATTCATTTAGTGACACTCGCTTTAAACCATATTAAAATATTAGTTTAATTTTGAGAGTCGCCACGCCACTTTGATATAGCCCAAAGCTTTGAAAAAGGCTAAACAGTTAATTGGGTTCGGGGGTCAAGTTACAACAGAAGAAGAAACGTTATCACTCCTATTGCAGACGAATCGGTCTTTCTAGCATGTGGGGTGTTGGTTTTGTGCGGTGTTTACGGGAATAGATAGAAGAAACGGGATCATGCATAAGGAGGAGGGGAGAGAAAGAATTAATTGATGATCACACCTAGAACCTTTGAGTTAGGCCCTCGGAAGGTGCACTAATCAACGTTCATCCTTGGGGATTGTTGATCATGGGACAATTATAACTAAGGTGGAAGGAAAGAAATAGTTCCTAGATCCATTGGGTTTCTTAGGCGAAACCTTAGATCATCCTCGGCTATTACATATTTAAATATATTAAAACAACCCTAAATCTAGCATATATGACATCAGCAAGAAATAAAGTAATTAAAATATACTAAGCATGCAAATAATAAATCTAGCATAATAATAAAGACGATAATAATAAAAGGCGAAAAAATAAACGAGAAGACTTACCTAATGATGGCAAGGCTTTTGGATCGAATCTATGAAGATTCGAAGAACGTGCTTGATAAAATATTTAGACTTAGAAAACTCGGGATTTAGTCTCAAGTTTTCTATGGAGGAACCTCAAGTTTTGTCTTGAGTTTTCCGTAGAATAATTCTGTGTTTAAAGTGTGAGGCGGAGTGGGGTTTATATAGTGAAAGGAATTGGGGAGGAACGGTTCTGAAAGTGATGTGGGAAAAGCGAAAGGGTCGATCGGCACTTTTGAAAAGGGTCGATCGGCACTTTAAAAGAAGGGTCGATCGGCACTTTTGAAAAGGGTCGATCGGCACTTTAAAGAAGGGTCGATCGGCACTTTTGAAAGATTCGATCGAACCTAAAAGAAGGGTCGATCGACACTTTTGAAAAGGGTCGATCGAACCTTTAAAAGAAGGGTCGATCGGCACTTTTGAAAAGGGTCGATCGAACCTTTGCTTAGATCTTGTTCTCGCGTTCGATTTGATATGCTGTGGGCCCAAAACGGAGTTCGTATGAGAAAGTTATGGCCTTCGGAAGTTTTAGCTGACATTTGGTATATCGGGATTCTAAAACTACAAATAAGGGCTTTCGGGGAAATATTACTTGAGCCTATTGAAACTCATAAATGACTGAGAGTTCCTCAGAGGTTCCTTAATGCCTATCAGGGGTATTTTCAGGTCGGGTACTAACAAGTGTCAGCAAGGGACTTGAATGGAGATGTAGCAACAATATTACTGGTTCATGAATACATGATTAATAATTTCTCTTAAACTGTTGGATTTAAATATTCGCACAAGGCCAGATTAATCAGATTTAATCAAAAGGGGCAATCACATTTTCAATTAGATTAACAGTAATAATAGATATAGCCAAAAGCAGAACAGAATAGCAAAGAACGTATACCAGGAAAAATAGCAAATATAATAACAGAAGGGAGTTAGAAAACCTATTAGATTGAGTCGCATGCGTAAAACTCTCCTAAGAGAAATTATTGCCCCCTTACTAGTGAAGAATAGGGTTTCGGCAAACTTCTTCAAGGATAAAACGATCTTAGGAAATGTACCAATAAATCTTGCATGAACAGGTATAGATCCATTTTTGTTGCTGTCCCACTTTGCCTGAATCCTCTGCTCCGATCAACCACAAAAACAATATGAAGAAGACAGATTTTGAGTTACAAAAATCAGAGAGTAATTTTTCGTGTATCAAAATCTGAACTGGGCTGTTATTTATACTTGTATATGTCGCCAGTTCATTTAGGAAAAGGACTCCTAAACCTAACCCTAATTTTGCAGAGAAAGTTAAATTCTCGTCAAGAAACTGGGATGTTTCTCATGCGAGACAACTTGTCTCTTATGAGACAAATCCACAGATCTACATCCTCATTTGGTTGGGATGTTGTCTCGTGCAAGACTATTTTTCTCGTGCGAGCCTACTTGTCTCGTGCAAGACAAGTTCCCAGATCAGTTTCCCTTGTTGGCGAAAAGTAAGCCTCAAATAAACTGACTAAAAAGAAAAAGGTTGCCCTGAATCAAACCATTTCGCCCAAATGCCGACGCCCAAGCCCAAAGTCGAGCGAGTGAGCGTACGTGTGATATTGGGGTTCAAGACACCTAACATGATACTTTAATAAGGGCTCATGAAATGCCCTTTAATTTGAGGCACATCGACTTCATTTTCCATTCCCATATGGGATGGAGCACTATAGTCTTTAATATGACCAACAAAAGGGGTTAGTTTACATCTCTCACCTATGTGGGATAGCAACCAAACCAATTTCATGATTAACATTTAAAGATCTTTAATTACCAAAATTTGAGATCTTAGAACTATGGATTTAATCCGTCATTTGGCTTTCACCAAAACTTCAATTTGCCTCTTGGTATATCATACAAAGTATATCATCATTGACCATGGTCAAACTCAATGGGACCCACCAATGGCACCCACCCAAAGTTTGGCCAAATGCTAAATTTTCAACATTACTCCATAGGCTTGTTAATGGCAGAAGCAAATGTAAACTAGTTTCGTGGAATTGAAGAAGTTTACTTTTATTTGGCATATCAAGAAAGACACCTTTTGTACACAAAGGGTTTCTTCAGTTAGATATGTACTTATGTCCGACATGAAATGGAATTCAAGTGCCCAAGAATTGAAGTTTGCTATTTTCATATCACAAAAGCGGCATACTACCAATTAAATGAAACAATTAAACTCAGCATTAGTTCAATATAGGCCCAAGAAACTTCTTAAAACTGATTAAAAAGAAAAATAAAATTATAATGATGGCTATCAAGACATATTACTAGCATATAAGAGTTGCATGCACTCACTTTGACACCTCATTCCAATTGGGTACTTAGAGTTGTTGACACAACTGCAATTACTACTTCCAATGCCGACCACCACTAATCATTTGTAAAGGGAAAACATTTCATGCTATTTCTTGCCTATCAACATCAAATAGTAATGCGGGATGAATACTCTCTACATGATATTTGGGAGAAATATGGGCTTATGTTCACCTGAACTTTTAGAAATAGTATATGCAAGGTACCCATATAGTTCCTACAGCCACAACTTTGTTTTTCATTAGCCTTTGAGTAAAAATAATTATAATGTTCTTATATATATTCAGCTTTTGCCATTCCTATTTACAAACTTCCTTTCACCTAAACTCTTTTGAAGATTCCATTTTTTGGGCGATGTATGTACAAAAGAAGTAGCTGAAGCTTACCTAGATTCCCATTTTAGAGCTTCGGAAGAACTATTGCAATAATAGTAAATTACAGTTAGCTATATATGAGCCCTCATGTTTTTCTTCTGACTTGCATAATGCATGAGAACATTATCCCTTTATATAAAAGCCATCCATGCCACTGAATTAGCATAACCCCATTCAAATAAAAGCCATCAATGTCACTGAAAAAGCATAACCCCATTTCTTTTTGACATATTTTACTTTGAATAGAAATATCCTAAGGTAATGTAATCTTATCATGTTTACTGACTCTAACTTTTTCATCATTCCATCTCTTCTTTTTACTTGCTCCAGCTCTAAAAATCTGGTGTAAATGACTGATAAGAAAATATGGTAATATGAACTTCTTATACCTCTCACATGCTCATGATCATATATTTAAGTTGATATGAAAACTGCGATTACTAACTCAATGTTCAACAGATGGACTCGTGTATTTTACCACTAACTTATATTCTTTATTTAATTTTTGGAGGGGGGGTTCCTTTGATTATTGGAGGACAAACATAAATCAGAAGATCAAGTTAGGAAAGTGATACAGTCAATCATATTTCAGAGTATCCGACATAAAATAATTGCTCAAGATTGTACAGTTTGAATGCACACAAATATAAAGACATTTTTCCAATTAAACAACTACCATAAGTTCCATAACCATGTGACGAAATACAATCTAAGTTTACCAATTAAAGTGTACTACTATTGAGTAGCCTCAAGAAATCACCAACAAACACATCTAAGAAAAAATAATTAGCTTCAAACAAAAACACAATAAAAATCATAAATGGACTAAAAACTCGTTGCAAACCTTTCATATGTATTGCAAGTCAGTAGCGTTACAAAAAATTAAGCCCATATTTGTGTGTAGCAATTACCTGTGATGAAGTTGTTCTAATCTTTGAAGGAGATGTTCATGTGCCAATTTTTTTTCGTTAAAGTATTTTCTAAAGGGGCCATCTAACTTGAAAACCTGGTTATAATGAACAAATTTGTGGAAATGGGTATTCAAACTAAAGCCAATAAAGGAACATAACGTCATCTAAAACACGATAAATAGAAAGACACCCACCTTCAATCAGGTTATAATATATACCCATGTGTAATTTCTCTTTAGAAATAAAAAAAAACACTAATTGGTATTTGAAATGAATGCAAAAAAAAATAAAAATACAAAGTCTAAAACGCGAGAAATCTAATTAAATAAAATTAAAGGGATCACGAAGAATACCTGGAAAATTTGAGCAAACAAAGAAGTTGTATGCCTCTTTTTCTATAATATTCTATTTCAAAGCTTTAATTGAGATGAAAAAATCAAAAATAATATCAAAGCTTCAATATGGAGCCAAAAATTGAAGAATGGGTGGTTCAATTGGATATGCAATTCTCAGACTAATGGTTAGGGTTTACATAAATGGAGTTCGAATTAGTGTTTTTGATGTAGGATTTCGGATGGTGATGATGTTAAGGGTGGTAATAGCCAAAAGAATGGAGGGTTTTGAGAAGGAATCAATTGGATACAGCGAAAACAATGTAGCCATGGCAGACGAGAGAGAGAGAGAGAGAGAGAGAGGCGATGACCATAGAAGAAGGAGGGGCATCATAAACCATGGTAGAAGAGAGAGGGGGAGCATTTATAGCAGAGGGCGGTGAAGTATTGGGGGAAGTGACCTGGAGAGGAGTAGAGAGATCGAGAAGAAGAGCCAAACGGGCAGCTTATTTTGTACGCTATTTGTAAGGGCATTTGGAATTTCGAAAGTGGTGGAATTGGAGCGGGAGAGTATTGTGCCAAATTCACTTGAGCATTTATATAATTATAGATTATAGATTATTACTTAGTTCTCAAGCTTTTGTTATTTGATTTGGTTATTTTAGTATTTTTGGTGTTGAGGTTGATTATGTGCTCAATCTACAAGAAATAGGAGAGAAAAGTGCTTAATATGGAGCAATGTTGGAAGACAAAGACTGCTATGAAGAAATCTGAAGATTCCAATTGTACTTATGTGGAAGTTCAAGGGCTGATCAGGAATATATGAAAGTAGGAGGACTTAAATGGAATTTATAAAATTGCAGGGACCTTTTGGGTATTTTGGAAGTCAACCCCTGAGAGCCATAACTGCACAGGACTTGAATTGGAGGAAAAGGATTTGACTTTTCTATTTATTTAGTTTAGGCAAAAATCTTGTAAAAACGCATTTTTTGTTAAGCTTAACAAAAAACGTGTTTTCCACCCGCGGTTCATTTAACAGACGATTCATACACACGCTTTTCCGGTCCGGTTCTCTTCTATCTTTTTTACGTATTCAACCAAAAATTTTGAATTCCTTTCGTCATTTGCACTCTTCAATTTGATTTCTCATAGTTGTTCTTCAAGAATTTCGTTTATATTTCATCAATTTCCACCGATTTTACATCTTCTCAGACCTGTTTTCAGTTGTATTACGAAATTATGACCGGCCAAACCAAAGAAATCAGGAGCAAGCATCGGAATGAAGGTATGATTTTTGAAAATGTATTATACTTATTTTACTTCTTCTCCGACATGTTTTCAGTCGTATTTTTCTTCAATTTACACCTATTGTTATGGATTGATGCACTGGCACATTATATTTGTGACACTGGCACTTTAAAAACACAAGCAATGGCTTTTTGGAAATAAAAAATTGCACTGGCACTATAGAAACAGTTGCACTGGCACATTTACTTACAAACATAAGCAAATGTTGGCACAATTGAAACTATAACACTGGCACTTTTGAAACAACGTCTTTGGTTTGTTGTCTGGCTTTGATGTTAGCACTTTGAAACTCTAATGCTGGCATTTTTGAAACACTGTTGCTGGCATTTTGAAACACTGCTGCTGGCACTTTGAAAATATAATGATGGCACTATAGAATCAGTTGCACTGGCACATTTACTTACAACTACATACAAACACTTGCAAACACAAGCAAATGTTGGCACTATTGATACACTGATGCTGGCACTTTCAAATACTAATGCTGGCACTTTGAAAATCTGATGTTGGCACTTTGTAACACTGATGCTGGCACTTAGAAAATATAATGCTGGCATAATAGAATCAGTTGCACCGGCACATTTACTTACAAACACTTACAAACACAAGCAATGTTGGCACTATTGAAACTCTAACACTGACACTTTTGAAACATTAATGCTGACACTTTGATACACTGATGCTGGCACTTTCAATCACTGATGCTGGCACTTTGAAAATCTGATGCTGGCACTTTGTAACACTGATGATGGCATCTTAAAACACTGATGTTGGCACTTTAAAATACTGATGCTGGCACTTTAAAATACTGATGCTGGCACTTTAAAATACTGGTTTAATGTTTTTTTATATGTATTTTTAGGTCCATCAAAGTGTAAAAGGGATGGGATGACTTTTGATACTTTTAGTAAGAAACCTAGAGGGGTTGATAAATGTGAGCATTCTTGTACTCCTAAAAGATTTATGGAGCTCTGTTTAACTCTAGATCAGCAGAGAGATGTTAGGGTAATTGGTTTTGGCTCTTTATTAAGTCTTGAGGTTAAGGTATTGCCACTTAGGCTTGTTCAGTTTCTTGTTGATAGATTTGAACCAATAACAAGGATACATCAAATTGATTCATCGAAAGAATATGTGATTACAACATCAGATGTTTTTGATATATTTTGTCTACCTAGGAATGTTGCTAATGATAAGGTAAATCGATCATCTAGTGAAAATATGGAATTGAGAAATTGGTATTTTGAAGAATTTGGGCACACTAAAGATGGTCTTCCTGCCTATAAACTTATGGAATGCATTTTCGAGTTACATCAAGGTGGGGATGAATTTAAACGCTTGTTTGCGCTATTTGTTGTTGGAATTTTTCTTGCTTCAGTAGTTATGAAAACAATTGACGTGTCGTTGTTAAGCCTTGTAGAAGATGTTTCACAGATAAGGAAGTTTGATTGGTGTCAATATGTTTTGGATAAACTATGTGAGGGTGTTACATGGTTTATGCTACCTCATAAGAAATCAAAGAACTGTAGTGGATGTAAGATGGTCTTGGTGATTGCTTACCTTCACATAATTCCATTTCAAGGGTTGAAAGAATCAACTGTTCGCCCTTTGATTCAGCATTGGAATGCAAATAAATTCAAACTGAAGATTGATTCTGAAGCTAAAGTTGGTTGGGGAAAGTTAATTTTTTCCGAAAAGGATGTTTATCTTATAAGTACCTTTGGAGAAGATTTTGTGGATGATATACGTGGTGATGTTCATGAAGATATTAGTCCATTGATGATTGAAAATGGTGCAAAGGAGAGAAATGCAGAATCAAGCGATGTAAGTACTGTCAATTTGAAATTCTTACACTGGTACTTTGAAATACTTATACTTTCACTATTGATTACTTGCACTGGCACAATTAATAACATGTACTAGCACAATCACTTGGCGACACTGCATAATTGGACTCTGAAACACTGATGCTGGTTTGTTGATACACTGATGCTAGCACTTTGAAACTCTAATGCTGGCATTTTTGAAACATTGTTGCTGGCATTTTGAAACACTTCTGCTGGCACTTTGAAAATATAATGCTGGCACTATAAAATTAGTTGCACTGGCACATTCACTTACAAACACATGAAAACACAAGCAAATGTTGGCACTATTGAAACTCTAACACTGGCACTTTTGAAACACTGATGCTGGCACTTTGATACACTGATGCTGGCACTTTCAATCACTGATGCTGGCACTTTGAAAATGTGACATTGACACAATCATTTGGCTGCACTGGCATAATTGGACTCTGAAACTGGCACCAATCATTTGCTTACACTGGCACAATTGCACTCATTCTTACTATTTTTCATTGATGTAGGCTGCTAAAGAGTCATGGGATATATTTAGGAAGGACCTTGATAATGTTGTCTATGTACATATAGAAAGACTTAAACTTATCAAGAAGGATAAGGGAAATAATGCAGTAGATGAGAACGGGAAAGAGATAGGCAACGAGGGGGAGGGGGAGGAAGTAGAAGAAGATATTTTTAACGATGAAGATTTTTCTGAGATTGATAATATTGTTTCAGACCTTTTGAAGAAAATAAAGGTTGATATGGGAAAAAAAAAGGTTCAACTCCATCATTTGACCTTTTATCTCAGCAATTGGGTGAGGAAAAAAGAGAAGATACGGTTCAGAACAATGAGGATTTAAATGAGATTTTGCGGGGGATAGATGAAGTTTCTCCCAGTGACACGATGTATGAAAAAGGTCAAGAAGATGATGCCGAACAAATTGAGAAAAATGTTGAAAATTTGTTGAAGAATATAAATCATAGTTGCTTTGGGAGTTGTTACGAGATGTTGAACGTAGGGTGCTCATATCAGCAGCAAACGAGAATCATTTAAATTTTCTCGATCCCCTTCATAAGGCTTCAACTGCTCATGTTTCTTCCATTTGAGCTAATTCATCTCTTGATCTCCTGTGAGACCGTTCCATCCTCTACAAATATTTTTCTCAAAACTCAATTCATCACACTATCAAACGCACTTGATTTATAACTAACGATAAATTATGTCAAACTTCATAGTGTTGTATGAATTTTACGTCTTGATCCTCAGAAATTCCAATTTCCAAAATTCAACTCATCCGGTCAACCTAACAATTAGCTGGTAAAACATACGCAATAACTAACCAAACAAATCAAGGTCTTTTCAGACAGAAATTGTAAATTTATTTCCTTCTTTGAATTTGACGAGGATGATTACATTCAATCCATTGACTACAACTTTGGGAGAATGTCATCTTGGCTTGGGCTCAGTAGCTACTGCTCGTAGGAAGATCGATTACGACGGCGAACGGTGGAACGAACGGCGGCATCCGAAGAAGAATGAGGAGGCAGTAAAGAGCGATTGTTTTCATTTCCGCAACTGGCGAGCTGAAGCTGCTTCCATGGCGGAATGAATAAAATGTTAGTTGGGTAAAACACACACACACACAATGAACTTTAGTGTGTGCTATAGTTACGGAATTGATCTTTTTTGTGGAAATGGTTAAGGGCGTGTGAATTCTTTGGCAGACATGAGGAGCAAATGAAGCTTTATTTTAGCGGTAGTTTATGCGCCGTCCGTTGGAGGAAGTTGCTTCTCCACCATGAGTCACTTTTATTTTGAATTCCAATGCGACCGATAGATTGTCTTACTTTTCCTTTTTTTATCAAACAGGCTGTAACATAATATGGTAATATTGTTATTGATTGTGTTTTTCAAAACAATTAATTTCCATGTATTGCGTTTAGCACGTTTAACGTTGTTCAACAAATTGGTCTTCTTTAATCCATTTATCATTCTTTGACTTGCATGAACCCCAAAACTTTCAAAAAAAACCAAAATGGTAGTTTGCATAATTTTACCAACTTACGAGAATTTTTGGGTGAGGGTGGAGATAATTAATCAGACTTATATATAGTTTTACTTCTTTGTGGTATTAATGTTGGATGACCAATTTCTTAAGATTTGTTTTGATTTCTTATGAGGTAGCTTAAAGCATGGCGCCATGTAACACCCTCACATAGTTTATCCCAAAACATATTGACACCAATCAAACTTCCTTATATCTCTGTGAAACCCACATGTATACAAGGCTTAACAACGACACGTCAATTGTTTTCCATAACCTCTAAACAAGAAAAATTCCAACAACAACAAATGGCGCAAACAAGCGTTTAAATTCATCCGCACCTTGATGCCTTTCGAAAATGCATTCCATAAGTTTATAGGCGGGAAGACCATCTTTAGTGTGCCCAAATTCTTCCAAAATACCAATTTCTCAGTCTTCCATATTTTCACTAGATGATCGATTTACCTTTATCATTAGCAACATTCCTAATTAGACAAAATATATCAAAAGCATACGATGTTGTAATCACATATTCTTTCGATGAATCAATTTGATGTATCCTTGTTATTGGTTCAAATCTATCAACAAGAAGCGAACAAGCCTAAAAATGGCAATACCTTAACCTCAAGACTTAATAAAAGAGCCAAAACCAATTACCCTAACATCTCTCTGTGATCTAGAGTTAAAGCGAGCTCCATCAAATCTTTTGAAGGAGTACAAGAATGCTCACATTTATCCAACCCCTCTAGGTTTGCTTTACTAAAAAGTATCAAGGAGTCGTCATCCCATCCCCGCTTTTACACTTTGATGGACCTAAAAATACATATAAAAAAACATTAAACCAGTATTTTAAAGTGCCAGCATCAGTATTTTAAAAGTGCCCGGCTATCGAGTATTTTTAAAGTGCCAACATCGAGTGTTTTAAGATGCCATCATCCCGGTGTTACAAAGGGTATTGTGTCCGGACAATCGGATTTTCAAAGTGCCGGCCATCGGTGATTGAAAGTGCCGGCATCGGTGTATCCAGAAAGTGTCGGCATTAATGTTTCAAAAGTGTCGAGTGTTAGAGTTTCAATAGTGCCATGACATTGCTTGTGTTTATGTAAGTGTTTGTAAGATAAATGTGCCGGTGCATTGATTCTATTATGCTGACCATTATATTTTCTAAGTGCCAGCATCAGTGTTACAAAGTGCCAACATCAGATTTTCAAAGTGCCAGCATTAGTATTTGAAAGTGCCAGCATCAGTGTATCAATAGTGCCAACATTTGCTTGTGTTTGCAAGTGTTTGTATGTAGTTGTAAGTAAATGTGCCAGTGCAACTGATTCTATAGTGCCATCATTATATTTTCAAAGTGCCCGGCGAGTGTTTCAAAAGTGCCGTGACCAGACGGTGTTTCAAAAATGCCGGCATTAGAGTTTCCAAAGTGCTAACATCGGTGTATCGAAACAAACCGGCATTCAGAGTGTTTCAAAAGTGCCGAGTGTTATAGTTTCAATGTGTGCCAACATTTGCTTATGTTTGTAAGTAAATGTGCCGGATCTAGCAACCTTTGTTTCTATAGTGCCGAGTGCAATTTTTATTTCCAAAAGCCATTGCTTGCAATGTTTTTAAAGTGCAGGATGTCCACAAATATAATGTGCCGGTGCATCCAATCCATAACAATAGGTGTAAAATTGAAGAAAAATACATTTGAAAACATGTCGGAGAAGAGAAGTAAAATAAGTATAATACATTTTCAAAAATCCTCATACCTTCATTAGATGCTTGCTCTGATTTCTTTGGTTTGGCTAGGTCATAATTTACCGTAATACAATGATGGCAATTAGTGCGAGAAGATGTAAAATCGGTGGGGGAATTGATGAAATATAAACGAAATTCTTGAAGAACAACTATGAGAAATCAAATTGAAGAGTGCTGAATGACGAAAGGAATTCAAAATTTTTGGTTGAATACGTAAAAAAAAGATAGAAGAGAACCGGACCGGAAAAGGCGTGTGTATGAAGATGCGTACATTCAAATGAACCAGCGGAATTTGGAAAACACGTTTTTGTTAAGCAACAAAAAATGCGTTTTTACAAAGATTTTTGCCTAAACTAAATAAATAGAAAAAGAGTCAAAATCCTTTTCCTCCAATTCAAAAGTCACAATGTGCGGTTTATGGCTCTCGGGGAGTTTGACTTCCAAAAAATCACCCAAAGGTCCACTGCAATTTTATAAATTCCATTTAAGTCCTCCTACTTTCATATATTCTGATCGGCCCTTGAACTTCCACATAAGTACAATTGGAATACCTTGATTTCTTCACTGCTTGATCTTTGTCTTCCAACATTCTGCTCCATATTAAGCACTTTTCTCTCCTATTTCTTGTAGATTGAGCACAGTAATCAACCTCGACTTACCAAAAATACTAAAATAACCCAAATCAAATAACAAAAAAGCTTGAGAACTAAGTAATAATCTATAATCCTATAATTATATAAATGCTCCAAGTAGAATTTGGCCTGATACTCTCCGCTCCCAATTCCCACTTTCGGAAATTCCAAATGCCCTTACAAATAGCGTACAAAATAAGGCAATTTTAGTTTGGCTCTTCTTCTCGATCTCTCTACTCCTCTCCAGGTCACTTCCCCCAATACTTCACCGCCCTCTTGCTATAAATGCTCCCCTACTCTCTTACACCATGGTTTCATGATGCCCCTCGCTAGCCCATGAGTCAGTAGCCTCTCTCTCTCTCTCTCTCTCTCTCTCTAAATCGCCTTGTTAGCTCACATTGTTTTATGTTGTATCAATTGATTCCTTCTCAAAAACCCTCCATTCTTTTGGCTATTACCACCCTTTTAACATCATCACCATCCGAGAAATCCCTACATCAAAAACACTAATTCGAACTCCATTATATGCAAGCTTCCCTAACCATTAGTCGAGAATTGCATATCCAATTGAAGCCACCCATTCTTAGCCAATTTTTGGCTCCATATTGAAGCTTTGATATTATTTTTGATTTTTTCATCTCCAATTAAAAGCTTTGAAATAGAGATATTATAGAGAAAAAGAGGCATACAACTTCTTTGTTTGCTCAAATTTTCCAGGTATTCTTCGTGATCCCTTTAATTTTATTTAATTAGATTTCTCGCGTTTTAGACTTTGTATTTTTATTTTTTTTTGCATTCATTTCAAATACCAATTAGTGTTTTTTTTTATTTCTAAAGAGAAATTACACGTGGGTATATATTATAATTTTTGATTGAAGGTGGGTGTCTTTACATTTATCGGTGTTTTAGATGACGTTATCATTTTCCTTTATTGGCTTTAGTTTGAATACCCATTTCCACAAATTTGTTTCATTATAACCGAGGTTTTCAAGTTAGATGGCCCACTTTAGAAAATACTTTAACGAAAAAAATTGGCACATGAACATACTCTCCTTCCAAAGATTAAGAACAACTTCATCACGAGGTAATTGCTACACACAAATATGGGCTTAATTTTTTGTAACGCTGCTTTTGACTTGCAATACATATGAGAAGGTTTGCAACGAGTTTTTAGTCCATTTATATGAGATTTTTATTGTGTTTTTGTTTGAAGCTAAATTATTTTTCTTAGATGTGTTTTATTTGGTGATTTCTTGAGGCTGCTCAATAGTAGTACACTTTAATTGGTAAACTTAGATTGTATTTCGTCACATGGTTTCATGGAACTTATGGTAGTTGTTTAATTGGCAAAATGTCTTTATATTTGTGTGCGTTCAAGCAGTACAATCTTGAGCAATTATTTTATGTCGGATACTACGAAATACTGATTAGTAGTATCACTTTCCTAACTTGATCTTCGATTTATGTTTGTCCTCCAATAATCAAAGGAACCCCCTCCAAAAATTAAATAAAGAATATAAGTTAGTGGTAAAAATACGAAGAGTCCATACATTGAACATTGAAGTTAGTAATGTCGCGGTTTTTCATATCAACTTAAATATATGATGCATGAGCATGTGAGAGGTATAAGAAGTTCATATTACCATATTTTCTTATCGAGTCATTTTACACCCAGATTTTAGAAATTTGGAGCAAAGAGTAAAAAGAAGAGATGGAATGATGAAAAAGTTAGAGTCGGTAAACACTGATAAGATTACATTACCTTAGGATTATTTCCTATTCAAGTAAAATATGTCAAAAGAAATGGGGGATTGCTTGCTTTTTCAGTGACATTGATGGCTTTTATTTGAATGGGGTTATGCTAATTCAGTGGCATGGATGGCTTTTATATAAAGGGATAATGTTCTCATGCATTATGCAAGTCAGAAGAAAAACATGAGGGCTCATATATAGCTAACTGTAATTTACTATTATTCTGCAAGCCAGTTCTTGAAGCTCCTAAAGAATGGGAATCTAAGGTAGCTTGACTACTTCTTTTGTACATACATAAATAAGCCCAAAATGGAATCTTCAAAAGAGTTTAGGTGAAAGGAAGTTTGTAAATAGGAATGGCAAAAGCTGAATATATATAAGAACATTATAATTATTTTTACTCAAAGGCTAATAAAAATCAAAGTTGTGGTTGTAGGAACTATATGGGTACCTTGCATATACAATTTCTAAAAGTTCAGGTGAACACAAGCCCATATTGCTCCCAAAATCATTTACATAGTATTCATCCCACATTACTTTTTGAGGTTGATGGGCAAGCAATAGCATGGAATGTTTTTCCCCTTACAACTGATTGGTGGTGGTCGGCATTGGAGGTAGTAATTGCAGTTGTGTCAACAACTCTAAGTACCCAATTGGAATGAGGTGTCAAAGTGAGTGCATGCAACTCTTATATGCTAGTAATATGTCTTGATAGCCATCATTATAATTTTATTTTTCTTTTTAATCAGTTTTAAGAAGTTTCTTGGGCCTATATTGAACTAATGCTGAGTTTAATTGTTTCATTTAATTGGTAGTATGCCGCTTTTGTGATATGAAAATAGCAAACTTCAATTCTTGGGCACTTGAATTCCATTTCATGTCGGACATAAGTACATATCTAACTGAAGAAACCCTTTGTGTACAAAAGGTGTCTTTCTTGATATGCCAAATAAAAGTAAACTTCTTCAATTCCACGAAACTAGTTTACATTTGCTTCTGCCATTAACAAGCCTATGGAGTAATGTTGAAAATTTAGCATTTGGCCAAACTTTGGGTGGGTGCCATTGGTGGGTCCCATTGAGTTTGACCATGGTCAATGATGATATACTTTGTATGATATACCAAGAGGCAAATTGAAGTTTTGGTGAAAGCCAAATGACGGATTAAATCCATAGTTCTAAGATCTCAAATTTTGGTAATTAAAGATCTTTAAATGTTAATCATGAAATTGGTTTGGTTGCTATCCCACATAGGTGAGAGATGTAAACTAACCCCTTTTGTTGGTCATATTAAAGACTATAGTGCTCCATCCCATATGGGAATGGAAAATGAAGTCGATGTGCCTCAAATTAAAGGGCATTTCATGAGCCCTTATTAAAGTATCATGTTAGGTGTCTTGAACCCCAATATCACACGTACGCTCACTCGCTCGACTTTGGGCTTGGGCGTCGGCATTTGGGCGAAATGGTTTGATTCAGGGCAACCTTTTTCTTTTTAGTCAGTTTATTTGAGGCTTACTTTTCGCCAACAAGGGAAGCCCGATGCAGGAACTTGTCTTGCACACGAGACAAGTAGGCTGCTTACGAGAAAAATAGTCTTGCACGAGACAACATCCCAACCAAATGAGGATGTAGATCTGTGGATTTGTCTCATAAGAGACAAGTTGTCTCGCATGAGAAACATCCCAGTTTCTTGACGAGAATTTAACTTTCTCTGCAAAATTAGGGTTAGGTTTAGGAGTCCTTTTCCTAAATGAACTGGCGACATATACAAGTATAAATAACAGCCCAGTTCAGATTTTGATACACGAAAAATTACTCTCTGATTTTTGTAACTCAAAATCTGTCTTCTTCATATTGTTTTTGTGGTTGATCGGAGCAGAGGATTCAGGCAAAGTGGGACAGCAACAAAAATGGATCTATACCTGTTCATGCAAGATTTATTGGTACATTTCCTAAGATCGTTTTATCCTTGAAGAAGTTTGCCGAAACCCTATTCCTTCCACTAGTAGGGGGCAATAATTTCTCTTAGGAGAGTTTTACGCATGCGACTCAATCTAATAGGTTTTCTAACTCCCTTCTGTTATTATATTTGCTATTTTTCCTGGTATACGTTCTTTGCTATTCTGTTCTGCTTTTGGATATATCTATTATTACTGTTAATCTAATTGAAAATGTGATTGCCCCTTTTGATTAAATCTGATTAATGCGACGCCTTGCTGCGAATATTTAAATCCAACGAGTTTAAGAGAAATTATTAATCATGTATTCATGAACCCGTAATATTGTTGCTACATCTCCCTTCAAGTCCCTTGCTGACACTTGTTAGTACCCGACCTGAAAATACCCCTGATAGGCATTAAGGAACCTCTGAGGAACTCTCAGTCATTTATGAGTTTCAATAGGCTCAAGTAATATTTCCTGAAAGCCCTTATTTGTAGTTTTAGAATCAGATATACGAATGTCGGCTAAAACTTCGAAGGCCATAACTTTCTCATACGAACTCCGTTTGGGCCCACCGACATATCAAATCGAACGAGAACAAGATCTAAGCAAAGGTTCGATCGACCCTTTTCAAAAGTGCCGATCGACCCTTCTTTTAAAGGTTCGATCGACCCTTTTCAAAAGTGCCGATCGACCCTTCTTTTAAAGTGCCGATCGACCCTTTTCAAAAGTGCCGATCGACCCTTCTTTAAAGTGCCGATCGACCCTTTTCAAAAGTCTTGCCGTCGACCCTTCTTCAAAGTCTTCGTCGAGGCCTTTTCAAAAGTGCCGAGTCGACCCTTTCAGGTTTTCCCACATCCCACTTTCATGCTTAGTTCCTCCCCAATTCCTTTCACTATATAAACCCCACTCCGCCTCACACTTTAAACACAGGGTATTCTACGGAAAACTCAAGACAAAACTTGAGGTTTCCTCCATAGAAAACTTGAGACTAAACTCGAGTTTTCTAAGTCTAAATATTTTATCAAGCACGTTCTTCGAATCTTCATAGATTCGATCCAAAAGCCTTGCCATCATTAGGTAAGTCTTACGTTTTATTTTCTGTCTTTATTATTATTGTCTTTATTATTATGCTAGATTTATTATTTGCATGCTTAGTATATTGTAATTACTTTATTTCTTGCTTATGTCATATATGCTAGATTTAGGGTTGTTTTAATATATTTAAATATGTAATAGCCGAGGATGATCTAAGGTTTCGCCCTAAGAAACCCGATGGATCTAGGAACTATTTCTTTCCTTCCACCTTAGTTATAATTGTCCCATGATCAACAATCCCCCAAGGATGAACGTTGATTAGTGCACCTTCAGGGCCTAACTCGAAGGTTCTAGGGTGTGATCATCAATTAATTCTTTCTCTCCCCTCCTCCTTATGCATGATCCCGTTTCTTCTATCTATTCCTGTAAACACCGCACAAACCAACACCCCACATGCTAGAAAGACCGATTCGTCGGGCAATAGGAGTGATAACGTTTCTTCTTACGTTGTAACTTGACCCCGAACCCAATTAAGCATGTTTAGCCTTTTTTCAAAGCTTTGGGCTATATCAAAGTGGCGTGGCGACTCTCAAAATTAAACTAATATTTTTAATATGGTTTAAATCGAGTGTCACTAAATGAATATCCTATTTCGATCCGACTTTATATAATTATTTATTTTAAACTTCCGAATGCGCGTTGCATCGGGACGGGGTATTCACAGTGGCGACTCTGCTTTGGGAATTTGTTTTGAAATTTTTCAAACTAAGTGGGTCGGACTTTCGTTTTCTTGTATGGTGTTGTGTTTTACTTCCTTTTCTTTCTCTCCTATTCTTAAGCTGTTGCATTGCATGCATGCATTTCATGTAAATAAAAATCTTTCTCTTTTTCTTTAAAAAGAATTAGACTTCTTTACCTCACACTACCACTAGAGTCCGTGTCACCTTTGCGCACGGACACCCTTTTACCCTTCGGAGAAGCCAAAGTGCGGGAAGTGTGGTGATCATGTCGCCTCCCTTAGAGTCTCACTTGGCCATCCACTCATCGGTGCGCTTCGGCTGCACGGTGGGAGCCTAAAACCTAACCCTTGCGTCACCCACTTTTCTAGGAATACACTCCATGTGACCGGTTGGTTTGACTAGCTTTTATGTAGACAATTAATAAGGTCTTTATGTTAAGTCACTACGAATCAATGATAAGTCAAGATCTATAAAGGCACTAAAAATTGATTTTCCTTTTAAAGGACGTACCATGTAAAGTTTGAATGCTAGATCTTGTCTTATCATAGGTGTAGTACTTCCCATATATATATCATATTAAATGTCTATATGAGACGGTTAGTCGTTAGGATCCACCACTTTAGGACCTTTAGTTAGTTGCGAAAAGGGGTATCCCTTCCAACCAAGAGTAGGTTCTATAAAAAATTAAAGGGCTTTTTGTAAATAAAATGCTTAACCATTCCTCATTTTTAGGACCTTAGAGGTCCGCTCCTCATTTTAGGACCCTTCGAGGTCCGCTCTTCATTTTAGGACCTTCAGAGGTCCACTCCTCATTTTAGGACCTTCGAGGTCCACTCTTCATTTTAGGACCCTCAGAGGTCCGGCTCCTCATTTTTAGGACCTTTGAGGTCCGCTCCTCATTTTAGGACCTTAGAGGTCCGCTCCTCATTTTTGGACCTTCCGAGGTCCGCTCCTCATTTTTGGACCTTGAGGTCCGCTCCTCATTTTAGGACCTTCCGAGGTCCGCTCCTCATTTTAGGACCTTCCGAGGTCCGCTCCTCATTCTAGGACCCTCAGAGGTCCACTCCTCATTTTAAGACCTTCCGAGGTCCACTCTTCATTTTAGGACCCTCAGAGGTCCGCTCCTCATTTTAGGACCTTAGAGGTCCGCTCCTCATTTTAGGACCTTCCGAGGTCCGCTCCTCATTTTGGACCTTCCGAGGTCCGCTCCTCATTTTTGGACCTTCCGAGGTCCGCTCCTCATTTTAGGACCTTCCGAGGTCCGCTCCTCATTTCTAGGACCCTCAGGAGTCCGCTCCTCATTTCTAGGACCCTCCGAGGTCCGCTCCTCATTTTAGGACCTTCCGAGGTCCGCTCCTCATTTTAGGACCTTCCGAGGTCCGCTCCTCATTTCTAGGACCCTCCGAGGTCCACTCCTCTTCTCTTGGACCTTTGAGGTCCGCTCCTCATTTTAGGACCTTCCGAGGTCCGCTCCTCATTACAGGACCCTCAGAGGTCCGCTCCTCATTTCTAGGACCCTCAGAGGCCCGCTCCTCATTTTTAGGACCTTCCGAGGTCCGTTCCTCATTTTAGGACCCTTCGAGGTCCGCTCCTCATTTCTAGGACCCTCCGAGGGTCCGCTCCTCATTTCTAGGACCCTCCGAGGTCCGCTCCTCATTCTAGGACCCTCAGAGGTCCGCTCCTCATTTCTAGGACCCTCAGAGGTCCACTCTCCATTTCTAGGACCCTTCGAGGTCCGCTCTTTACTTCTTGGACCCTTCAGGGTCCACACCCTCTCTTGCGGACCGCTCTAGGATCGATCTCTCTATCTTGGACCATTCAAGGTCCATTCTTTGACCCTTCGTGGTGCTCTTCCTATACTAAGTCCACTCTCCCAATCTTGGACCATTCAAGGTCCACTTCTCATATCTTGGACCGTTCAAGGTCCACTCCTCATATCTGGGACCGTTCAAGGTCCGCTCCTCTTCTCTTGGACCCTTCAAGGTCCGCTCCTCTTCTCTTGGACCCTTCAAGGTCCGCTCCTCTTCTCTTGGACCCTTCAAGGTTCACTCCTCTTCTCTTGGACCCTTCAAAGTCCACTCCTCTTCTCTTGGACCCTTTAAGGTCCGCTCCTCTTCTCTTGGACCCTTCCAAGGTCCACTCCTCTTCTCTTGGACCCTGCAAAGTCCACTCCTCATCTCTTGGACCCTTCAAGGTCCACACTCCGCATATCTTGGACCGTTCAAGGTCCGCTCTTCTTCTCTTGGACCCTTCAAGGTCCACTCCTCAATTAAGACCTTTCGAGGTCCACTCCCTCTATCTAGGACCATTAAAGGTCCACCCTTCCACACGAGACTCTTCGAGGTCCACCCTCGTCTCTTGGACCATCCATGGTCCACTCCTCTACCTTAGACCCCCATGGTCTACATCAAGTTAGGACCCTTGAAGTTCTACCTCTCACCTCTTGAACCATCCGCGGTTGCTCCCTTAGTCTTAAAACCATCCATAGTTTAGATCCTTTATCTCTAGCACCCTTGACCAAAGACCCACCTAGATCAAACCTCTCTCGACCCATATAGATCAAACCACCATCTAGGGCCTACCTAAGCCAACTTACCAAGTCGATTAGCTCGTCTAGATCACCCTCACTCATATTTGACCAAGGATCGAGTCATCTTCCTCTCCTTTTTCACCAAACGGACTCTTTTACATTCATCCTCTCTCTTTCTCTAAACTTAACCACTGGTTGTATCATCAATCGGGGCCCCCTCGAACTACGGTGACTGAGACTCATATCTTAAATGGTAAGGGTTACGTAGGCAACTTCGGCCCGGTCAAACTCAAAATTGTGGAGGTCAAATATTTTCTCAAGGATGCCTTAAGATTAATTATGAATCTAATTCAACTCATTGGCTTGACTCCGCCATATGTTCTTACGAGAATTCCACATCATGTCTGGAGAAAAGCATTGAAGCCCTCAAAGAAGTCTCAAACATGAGGTTGGGAGTGATCAACCTCCTCAGACATGCATGAAATTGAGCGGCACCATTTGTCTTACATTCGGGAATACTTGAGAAGAGTTCCTCCCCTATTCAATTAGGGGTCCCTATCATCCACATGCTTATGGTTCCCCTTATGGTCCTACACATCAGAATTTCTCATTCGGGATGCTGCTTGTGGCTACCAACCAACTAAAGGCATCAATACAGAAGAAGATCAACAAGGAACATTTTGATGACTTAGGAATGCACAGTGGGTGAGTTCTTCGACATTTTGGTGGGAAAGAATTTGATCGAGCCGCTCGAGAACTACAAGCCTATTAACCCCGAAGGAAGACTTAGATACATCCAAGTTTTGCGAGATACCACAAGTACGTTGGGCATACCAGCGACAAATGTGTGCAAGCTGAAACGCTCAATTCAAAGATTGATCAACGAGGAAGACCCAAGGCCTCATTGATGAAGGAACCCTCACCCTTCGAGGGAAGATTTAGATTCATTCGAGTCTTGTAGGTTCTAGTGCGTCTTTTTTACGTCCATTTTGGGCATTGATATGTAATGTCCACTTTGAACTAGTTACTTCAATAATAAAAAAGGTCTTTCTTTCTTTTCTCTCTAGACTTGAGACATAATCTCGCATTACTTTCAAGAAGATTGTTTTATTTATAATTATCACTTGGTTGCTAATCTCAGCGATAAACTCACCGGCTAATAAAGTAAACAATGAATGAATGCTTTGATTGGAGTAAACAACTCACCGTTCCTTCTTCATACACACCATCTCTATACACCATCTCCATACACTCTCTCCATACTCCACCATACCCTTTTCATACACTCCTTATACACCCTCTATACTCCATCTCCATACACTCTATACACCATCTCCATCACTTAAACATCCTTTCCATATGATCATTTATTTTAAACACTCTCCATTTGACCTCCTTTCCATATGGTCAAGACAAGCCTGAGACCGTTGTTGCTCATCATCGGAAAATAGTTTGCTCACGCCACTTTGCAATTTAAAGAAGATGCAAGGAGTTGTTCCTATCCTTCACAAGTGCTTTGCATGAATATCAACTTGGGGCTCACCAACCCCCAATCTCGCGTCTCCTACGATTTTCCATTCGATCGATAAGCTTTCATTGAATATGCTCACATATCTTTCTTATGGTCCGAATATATTACGCCTTACTTAATAAGTCGGTTAATTGAGTTTGCATTTATTTTAAATACTCTTTTGAGAATGCTATCCGATGGCGATTGAAGCTTAAACCTCTCACCATAGGAAGCCATAACCTTATCCTCACTAAATAATACCCTTTCATTTCAAGATCGACAAGTTTTGAGACCACTAAGGAAGAAGCCCATACTAGGGGCTCCCTCGACTCACAAAGGAAGTAATCACCTCCAAGCTCAAGAAAGGCGGAATGCAAAAGAAACTCATACAAGGGGCTCCCTCGAAGGGACCACCTCCAAGCCCAAGAGGAAAAGGTAAAACCATCCTAAGGCATACACTAGGGGCTATCGCGAGCAAACAAATCCGAAGGCTTTTCTCGATAAGAGGGTGTTTAAAAAAAAAAAAAAAAAAAAAAAAAAAAAACTTCATCACCCAGTGAACCTCCCATCGAAAAGGTTGTGAAAACGAGACATCGAGTGAAGGTACTATCGTGATCAAGTTACCTGCTGAAATCACAACAAACTCGCGAGAAGAAGCAATAAAGATTCCCTCTTGGACAAATCCCATAAACCCATTCCAAAGTCCATCCTCTCACTTTTAGAGGATTCCATCACCACCCTTGACCTTGCCAAAATCAAAGTTAACCTCACTCTTAGAGGTTCTGAAGAAGCAGCAACAAGAAAATCCCTTCACCTTAGAAATTCCAAACACCTCCCTCAAGCCAACCTCTCAGCAAATGGCCCAGCCGACCTCTCACTTTAAGAGGTCATGTTAAGCATCATCCGATGGTCGATCGCAACCCAAAGACCAGCTACAACCGCTACCGGATGGCATTCTCAAAGATTATTTAAAAGAAATGCATATTCATATTTTGAGTCACTTGTTATCCTACGTGAGCATATTACATATTCTCTCAAAAGTTTGGGAACTCGTCCTATTCTTGAAATTCGTTCATTCGACTCCTCAAACACTTTGTGCAAAAGTCTCGCTGGGGCTTCGCATCCGTGCCTCTCGGCGGCACTCCGGTAAAAGCAAGGAGACACGCGCCGGGGACTACTCCCCTCGGCTTGCGAGAACAAAGGAACAAAGAATCTTCACTTGAAGGAATGAAAAAATCTTTGGGTTATAATCAGAGTCAATTCCCACCTTTTCTTCCACCCCAATCTTTTTCTATTTTCATTCTTTCCCATGAAGAAGATCAATGCAACGGCGGCCCGCACCACAATTACCACCGAGCTTGACCCAGACGGCAAGCAACAACGGAACATCCTTCTCCTTCTAAAAAGTCGAGGCGAGATTTCACCATCAATCAATTCTCTCTCTTATTCGACTTCTAATCAAAGCAGTCATTATTTGTTTACTTATATAATTGGAATTTGATAAACCAATCGGTGAGGTCCATTCACGAGCAATCAAGATATAATTCTAAATAAAATAAATTCTTCAAATGTCTCGACAAGTCTTCTTTTTCTACATCATAGGAAAATAGAGGCCAAACAATTGTCTTTACGTACTGCGGGGGCTTCCATACACTTTTCCACACCTTGTGATGCTTATACTCTCCCAAAAGAGTCAAACCCAAAAGCGAAAGTGTCATACACGAACTCGGGATCCATTCCCACCTTCGAAAAAATGCGCCCCTGCACATATACATTTCCGAGTCTTGTCCGGCGGCGATTGACCATTGTTCGAAACGAGGGGTCGCCCCGTGGCCGCAAGATGACTGCAATGTACGCAAATAGGGATGCATTGAATCTCTCCAAGCTGGGGCTTTTGTTAAGTTGTTCTCTCGAGGCTCTCTTCGGGTTTGCTCTGCATCATCAAGCTGGGGCTTCGCCATTCCCTTGAGTTTGCTTTGCATCATCAGCGGGGCTTCGCCATTCATCATCAAGCGGGACTTCGCCAAGGTCACTTCATCAAACATTGGGGCTCCCCTCAACAAAAATGGGTCGACTATGTGCTCTAACAAAAATCGGGAGCTCCAATGAAGTCATATCTAGCATGAAGGGCATCCCTTGTCATCAAGATCAGCATGTGGCAAACTCTTTGAGTTAGTTAGAAACATGATTAATCATAAGGCCTCTTTATCAAATAAACATACTTTCAAAAATCTTTGTCCTCCTTGGTACCTTGTTTACAAAAATCACTCTTTGGTCTCCACAAATTTTCAAACTCTTCAAGTCTATCAAAAATGTATCTCTATGACTCTCAAAGATGACTCGGTCCTTATCTCTGGACATCAAACTTACCTAATCCCATCTGCCATCGACACTTACTCGGCCTCGCCTAGTTTAAACCAATAACCTTTACTGCTCAAGCGCCTTGTTTAGACTTACCGCAAATGTAAAACCCTAGCTCCTAGCCTAGGTGACAAATACCTTTCTAAACCCTAGCCTCAAGCCTAGGTGACAAATACCTCTCTAAACCCTAGCCTCAAGCCTAGGTGATAAATGCCTCTCTAAACCCTAGCCTTAAGCCTAGATGACAAATACCTCTCTAAACCCTAGCCTCAAGCCTAGGTGACAAATATCTTTCTAAACCCTAGCCTTAAGCCTAGATGACAAATACCTCTCTAAATCCTAGCCTTAAGCCTAGGTGACAAATGCCTCTCTAAAACCCTAGCCTTAAGCCTAGGAGACAAGACTCCTCTCTAAGCCTTAGCAATGATTATCCCAATCTTTTAATCGCTTGGTTCTTCGGCTCAGGAAGCCATAATAATCCCAATCCAATTCACACAACTATTCTTCATCGATGCTTGAGTAGCCTAAGTCCTTTGGGACTACGGTTCCCGCATTTCGAGAGGTCTATCCTCCATTTCAAGGAATCAGTCCGCCGCATCTTCAAAGGTCCGTCATCCTCCATTTGAAAGTCCGTCCGCATCTTGGTCAGGTCTTGAGGGTCCGTCTGTACTTTCAAAGGGTCCGTCCCGTACTTTCAAAGGTCCGTCCCGCATCTTCAAAGGGTCCGTCCCGTACTTTCAAAGGGTCCGTCCCGCCCCTTCAAAGGAGTCCGTCCCGCATTTGAAGTCAAAATTATCAAATCTTTGGGTGACTCCCGTACTTCAAATCTTTGGGTCCGACTCCGCCGCAGTCAAATCTTTGGGTGACTCCCCGTCTGATCAAATCTTTGGGTGACTCCCGGACGAGTCAAATATTTGGCTTTTGATTCCCACACAGTTTTTCCACATTGCCCCATATACTTTCTCTCGGGACACGAATCAAGACTACACTTGGTTTATTTCCACATTATCTCACGGAAAAATCAAGACTACACTTCTTGAATTTCCTTTCCACATATTTTCAAAGGAAAAATCAAGACTACACTTCTTGAATTTCCTTTCCACATATTTTCAAAGGAAAAATCAAGACTACACTTCTTGAATTTCCTTTCCACATATTTTCAAAGGAAAAATCAAGACTACACTTCTTGAATTTCCTTTCCACATATTTTCAAAGGAAAAATCAAGACTACACTTCTTGAATTTCCTTTCCACATATTTTCAAAGGAAAAATCAAGACTACACTTCTTGAATTTCCTTTCCACATATTTTCAAAGGAAAAATCAAGACTACACTTCTTGAATTTCCTTTCCACATATTTTCTCAGGAAAAATCAAGACTACACTTCTTGAATTTCCTTTCCACATATTTTCAAGGGAAAATTCAAGACTACACTTTCTTGAATTATCAACTTTCCACATATTTTCAAAGAAAAAATCAAGACTACACTTTGCTTGAGATTTTCCTTTCCACATATTTTCGAAAGGAAAAATCAAGACTACACTTCTTGAATTTGCCTTTCACACATATTTTCAAAAAAGAAAAATTTCAAGACTACACTTTGCTTGAATTTTCCTTTCCACATATTTTCAAAGGAAATTTCAAGACTACAACTTCTTGGGAATTTCCTTTCACATATTTTCAAAGGAAAAATTCAAGACTACACTTGCTTGAATTTCCTTTCCACATATTTTCAAAGGAAAATACTCAAGACTACTGGCTTCTTGAATTTCCTTTCACACATTTTTCAAACGGAAAAATCAAGACTACACTTCTTGAATTTCCTTTCCACATATTTTCAGAGGAAAAATCAAGACTACACTTGAGTTTCCTTTCCACACACACAACATATTTTCCCGCGGAAAAGGCAAGACTACACTTCTTGAATTTCCTTTCCACATATTTTCAAAGGAAAAATCAAGACTACACTTCTTGAATTTCCTTTCCACATATTTTCAAAGGAAAAATCAAGACTACACTTCTTGAATTTCCTTTCCACATATTTTCAAAGGAAAAATCACACTTCTTGAATTTCCTTTCCACATGAATTTCCTTTGAAAAATCAAGACTACACTTCTTGAATTTCCTTTCCACATATTTCAAAGGAAAAATCAAGACTACACTTCATAATTTCAGCACCATA